>JAQQAE010005236.1:0-17857 GCA_029823295.1 Pseudamia nigra | reverse complement strand
GGGTCCCATACCTAAAGTATGGGACCCCTCAGGCAAGCATGATCCGGCCAACTGCCAATCACCCATTGAAATTCGGGCTATGACCCATGTCCTTTTCCCATAGCCAATCAGCATCGAAAAACACAGACTAGGCCACACATAATGATCGCTCCGACTGCTGTGTCACAACAATTTGTACTGCACACTGCTCTGCAATCTTCTTCGGTCATTGTTAATTTTACTGAAAGCTGCTTTGCCCCAGTGAACTGACTAATCCCAAGACGTTCACCTTCAGGCTCTACAAACCTTAACATAAGCAATCCACAGTTTAACAGCTTCTTTAAAGGTGTTTGTTCCTGCTGGAATGAGATTGTTATAAACTGGCAAGGCAAAACAGATGGCTGCAACAGATTTGAGCCAGCAGCTGGGCCTCACATGCCATTAGCTTTAAGCTGCGTGTCCTCGCTGCAGTCGAGATCACACAGTCGCACCTCATCTTGTACACTACATTCAGGTGTGTCTTCATTCAGGAAGGAGACACTGGATTTAACCTTTTTGCTTTTGTATGTGTGTGTATGAGCCCGTGCAATCCTTTTACAGTACGTGTGGTAATATGTGAGTGCACTGTACACTGCTTGCACACACGTGGGTGATGATTAATGTGTGTGGGTTGCAGTTTAAGCTCAACCAGCCTGTCTTACACTCACAATGCTTTGTCTCCACAGATCCTATGACACCAATTCCTTTGGTGGAGAACAGGCAATCGTCTCGCTCTCCCAAATACACCTCCCCGGTGCCCAGGCCATTACAGGCAGTAGGGCGTGCTAAACAAAACCCAGGGAAGCCAGAAATAAATGCAATGTCTTGGATTCAGACACTGAACAAACAGGGGTTGCACATAGCCAGCAGCAACAAAGTGCTGAATATGCTGCATGTTTCCATTTTTTTCTTAAAACATTCACATACTGTATTCTGTTTTAAGACTTTCTATTTTTAATTGACAGGATTCTGCTGTTTTTACAGGCTAGATACAGTCTTACAGTCAGAATACATTAGCAGCTCATAAAATGTCAGTTATAGTTCACCTTTAGTCCCTCCTACATACAATACAACTGTCATTATGTTTTTAGTTTCTTTCTTGGGTCTACTTGTACTTTGAACTTCTAAGATTGACTGAAATCTCTTCTTCTAAGTGCATTGGTTTTGATCTGCACCCAAAAATGATTACAGTATCCACACCTGTCCAAATGATCCACACCAAAGGGGAAATTAATTACAGCTAGAGTCAAACTAAAAGCTGCAGCTGTGAAGACTTCCCTTCATTGTCAGATTGTAGTTCTGACTGAGGTAAAAATAAATGTCTGTATTATAACGGCTTGTCTTGAAGGTCTCACACAGCACAGGTTTTGTGGACAATTTACATGGCGTACAAAGTACATTTTTCAACAGAAAACACACGCAGAATAGCACGGGAAATGACCATGTGAGCCAGCAGCTCTCGGGTCTTAAAAGTCCGAGTGAACCAAGTTGTTTATGTGCTGATGTGCAGCAAAAAAAGCTAAGAATATGGAAGAGAGAATGGTTAGGGAGACTCATCATTACTGTTGCAGGTGCTACAGCTCTGCCCCCTGATAGTTCCCTCTCCCTACATTGTGCGTTCCAGTTGGTTGTACAGTAGCTCGATGGTGCTGACATTGCTGGTCACAACACATTTCATTTTATAGGATACGGACACACAGGCAGGTTCCAACATTTAAAGTTGTTTTCAGTTGGATTTTTTTCCCATCATTGGGAAAAAAAAATTATACAAACTTTTCAGCACACTATAATACAGGGGTCAGAGCATAGACTGTATACATTACTGGACAAAATGACAGTGACATCACCCGTTAGTTTCTAAAGGGCCGTTTTGAGGCCATTCAGGTCGTCACTTCCTGGATGACATCTTGAAACCAAAAACAGGATGTAACCATATTTGGATGAACGGCAGCAAGGCTTACGAAGCGTTCATGCCAGGGGACTTGTGAGAAGCTAATATTAGCCACTAGCTTAATGATGCAATAAAACTTCACCACGCAGTGTCAAAGTCATGTTATGGTGTTGTTGGTGTAAACCACAGCTGCAGTCGAGTGTATGTCATGTATAACTATGTCCATATTGAATAAATAGAAGATACCAAGGTCTGAATCAGTGCAACTTCACTAGCGAGCTGTTACTATAGCGACATGTCAATCAAACCCCAGCACGGCAGTCATTTGTTGGAATATTCGTTGTAATATCTTAATGACGGAGCAAGAAGTTAAAGATGGACCATCACAGTCAGAGGTAAAACTAGATGTACGCATCTCCTCTTGTAGCTGTTTTAAGGATTTAGAAATCTCCTTAGACCACTCATACTGTAGGTCTTTTTATAGGATGATTGAGAGACATCCTGAAAAAACACATCTCACCGGATCATAAAGAAGTAACATGGTAGCCCCTCTCCCTGTATTAATGTACAGTTGAACACATGATAGCTCTAAGTGGCCCCTAAATATGAATATTTTGTTCCTATCAGTTCAAAGGTGAAAAACCTTTGAAAGACACTAACATGGAATATTTCTAAGTCACTGACATGTTGAAAAAAGTTATGAGTTCCTTCTTCTTTCTTGTTTCTTTAGTGAACTTGTAAGAACTCAGACCAGAGCAAATAATGTGCTCAGCTCTAAGCCTCCACGCATTACTTTTTCTTTCCATCCTGCCGGACTTTTATCTGTCAAAACACAGATAATCTCGCTTCCAAAGACAAATACCCATAGGTGGGTAGTACTCAAGTATATTTACTCAGTTATATGTACTTGAGTATCTTTTTCCAAAAAAAAAGCACTTATGAGAGTAGCTGCTTTACAGAATACTTTTTACTCTTACTCAGTCGCATTTATAGTTAAAAATGTACTTGACTTCTCAATGAGTAGGAGAAACCTTAACAGAAATACATGAATAACTAAAATGAGACCAAACAAATGAACACAAATTGAACAAAACAATCAAGTACATTAACAATAAGGAACAAAATAGCTCAACAAAAATGAATAAACTGAGCAACAAAATGAGAAAAAAAATGAACAAAATAAACAAGATTGAGCAAAAATCAACAAAATGCACCAAAGAGCAGAAATGATCAAAGTAATCAACCAAATAAGCAAAAAAACTGAAGAAAATATGAAATAAATCTTGTCATTAACAAATTTTGAGAGATGTACAGTAAATATGCCGGGTTATAGTTAAGTGCTAATTTGAATCTGTGGTCCCCAGGCAGGTAACAGAAACATCACAAAACGTGGAAATAAGACAATAGAAGAACAGTGTGACACAAGTACAACACATTAGCAAGTTAAAAGTGTAATTTATTGTAAATTAATTCCATTATTTTGAATGTATTTGTGCCTGTTGGGGACCAACTGATGAAACAATAGATATGTGACAAAATCACACAAAAAGATTATGACAGCAGCAAGTGTTTAAATTGCTCAAATCTGTCGGGCGAACATCACTGAATTCAATATCCTTTTGACTCTTAAAACTGTCAAGTCCAGTGTCACAACAAGATACTTAAATTCATTCACAATGTCCAGTTCCTCTTGTCTCAAAAAGACACCGCAATGATTCATGTCGACTGTTTTTTTTTTTTTGTGACTATCATCCCAACAGTTTTTTTAGTGTTCAATAACAGGCTAGATTTGGAAAGGCATTAATTTGCATGGACCGTAGCAGATCTCAGAGTGGAGGACACATTATGAGTGTTCATTGTAAACGACTGCATGAACTGGTTTTCCTCCCAGCATGGCTTGGGTGTATTGGTTTATGCATTGATGCATTTCTCAGATTGCATCTTTGAAAATGCAGCCATAGTGACTGTGTCTCATGAGAGGAAGCTCTTATTTTGCTCTAATATCCACTGCCCCTCGTTGTGAGGGTTGTGTCAGGAAGGGCATCCGACGTAAAACTATGCCAGATCAAACATGCGAATCACTGGTATTTCGCTGCGGCGGCAGCAGCCGAAAGGAGAAGAAGAAGATGTGGTTTTTGTTTGTGATCTCTACCCACTGCTTACGGGTGACTAATATACGGACTATAACCACTTTGTGGCCTTAAATGGAATATTTGGCTGGAACCTCCTCCCCTTAATCAATCTTATATTTTGCTGTCATGTGACAAGGTAGTTTTGTTTGTCGGTAAATCTGGTGCTTTATAAACCCATGTACAGTTTATGCATCTGCAGGGAAATTTGCCAGCTTTCCCCCCAAGAGACAGAAAATGGATTTGGCACCTGCATTACAGTTTGAGGATGGGAGATATTCTGAGACACTAGTCTGTATTATGTAATGCTGAGGGATTTGGGTTTACATAATGGGCACTGGGACTGGTAGTGGTCCAGGAAGAGGTGAAATAAATCCAAAACATTACCTCATGGATGGATGACCTGGGAAGATATGTGGCATTGTATTTTGGAAAATTAGTTTAAATGGTGAGGAGAAAAATCACACTGTGGCACATTGGTTAATTAGAGGGGGGAAGTAAAGAATTCAGGAAAATGATGTTTTTGGGGTGCTTGAGTTTCCCATCAGCTGTCCAAGATGATTATAGACACACTAGAGGAAAGATCATGTATCACTGAATAGCTGATGTCTGCACCCCCCATCTCCATTCCTGTCTTTACATAACAGAATCTGGATTAATTGCCCTGTCGGATGTCATTTGACAAGGCCTCCTCCATTTGAAATATGTCACCTTTGAAATGGATTGGTTATGCTTTGTGATAACACGGCCTGCAGCCCAAATTTTTACTTCTGCATATTTAAAAATCCCATCAGTTCTCATTTAACATTCCCTGAATATTTCATTCCATTATGCTTTGTTCTTAAGATGAGATGAAGCCCAATGCAAATGTTTTGCTGGATAAAAACTAATTAAAACAAAATTGAAAAAAAAAAAAAAAAAAAACCACTGTCTTAGAGCTTCAATTACTTTAATCTACGTAGGTTGGTTTATATTGGGCATCCTTTAACATGTGGAGAAAAGTTTTGTGTTATCATTATCAATTTCAGTTTTTTTTAAACATTAACAATGCCAGAGTAGTGTCAGTTAATATATATTCTTATCTTAAAGTTTCAGGTTTCACAGTAATTTATTTAAATAGAAACAAACACTCTCTGTCTTCCTGCATCATAAAAACCCATAGATCATGTTGAATATACACAATACACTTCCTAAAAAAAACTGTTGCATTTGCATCGCCGTGCACAGTCACCGTCAAACCAGGCCAGTGCCTTGAACAGGCTGTGACAGCCTGCAGAAAGGAAGTAAAAGAGCATCACCATCAATTGATCTGCCTGTGTTTGCTATCAGGCCCGCTGCAGGGACATAAAGACTCCGAGATAGTGCAGAGCTAGGATCCTATTAGGACACACACGGTCTGCTCTTCCCACATCGCTCCCTCAGATCTAATGTTTCAGACCATCTCGATGGACCTGACAGTATTGGGCCCCTCAGCCGTCTCTTGCTCTCCCTTCCCCACTGTGATCCATCAATAAAAAAAAACTCCTCCATGTCTGTGCTGGCTCCCTGATGCCTCTGATCAGGTTCGAGACTGCATTTAGACTCCAAGGGTGAATGGATTTCAACTCACATTCTGTAAACATTTGGTTTTAGGTGGAAATATGGTCTTATTTTGCCTAAGAAACTATGGTTTTATTCCTCCTGAAAGAATACATTTATTTACCATGGAGTTTTGAGTGAGTTATGTATTACTGGATTAGGTCTGTTTCTACGTAAATGTGAGACAGTTTTCAAGAAAACTTAAAATTAGTGTCTGACAAAAGTGTTGCCATTTACTTAAAAACCATAATATTAATAACGATGATAGGTTTAGGACCTGAGGATTGAATTGAATCTGAACTATGGAGCAGGTAAGACAGATGTTGCAAAAATGGTTACGGTAATGTTAATGTTGCAAAAATGAAATTATTATTTTTTGGTTATATTTTGTCGTAACTGTGAACTGACCAGTAAAACTGACGTAAAAGCTGTAGTTTTAATTAAGCTATGACATAGAAAATAAAATATAAATCAATATGAATTTTTTACATCCAATATAATGACAGACAGATCAGGATAAAGGCAGCTTTTGACTGGCATGAGCTGGGCAATAAAATATGTTCTTGGTAAATGATCATTTCTTGGCAGTTCTTTTGAAAAGGAAACTGCTGATGAGTCATGTGAGTGAAATATTTTCTACATTAGAACTCCTTCAGGAATGTTTCTGTCTATTCAACACATGAACTCTTTTTGGCAAAGACAATAACTACCTCCATTGTGTAGAAAAGTTTGAAAAACTTTTATTAATTTCCATTTCTATCAACCTTTTCGAATACAGTACTTAAAATGTGCATATAAATATGATGGAAACACAGCTACTGGGATCCTCAACATTTTAAGTTTCTCTACGAGACATCAGAGCATAAAGTTAAATAGATTTTTTTTGACTTCTCCTACAATTTGAACTCTAAACCTCTCTGTTATGAATGAACATTTCTAACTGTAACCATCAACTTGGTATAAATCGCTGCTCCTAAACATTTCCAGTTTAAATTCAGAGTGAGGGCTTTCGCTCTGTGAACAGATAACTCTAAAGTTGTAGTGGCAAGGTTCAGGAGACAATTAGGATTCAAGAACTCAATGTTCCACTTGACTGAGGACAAACAGACACTGAGCACAACACCATGCAAATGAGTCCAATTAACTGCAATATCACTGTACAGGGTCTGCCTCTCAAGCAATCAAGTAAGCAGAGTGTTTGATGGATTTTGGCTGAGCTGCAAGAACAGAGCGAGCGAATACGAGCACTCGCAAAAGCCGTGTGAAACACTTGCGTAGCATTTTACTTTGCATTTCCCATTTTACAAGCTGCAGAAATCCTCCTTGGATTCAACATGATTGTGTCCTACTGGTTGTGGAAAATGTAGTCCGTTTGTGGTTTTTTTTTTTCTTCTTTTCGCCCGCACTGCTTTGTTTACCGCCATCAGCCCTCTCGACAGCAAAAGCTAAGGCCCCTCTTTGTCTTTCTTTGGGAAAGACAAGGACAAAAAGATAGCAGGTAAATCAGGAGAGAGTGAAGTAGTGAAGCGAGGACAGAACGACGCGTGGAGGTGAGGATCAAGCCAAGGAGGGTTACATGACTGATGAGGAGGGGTGAGAGAGGCAGCGCAGTGTGGGATGTAGGGAGGGAGCTGGCAGGGTGGAAAGGAGTTCTGAGAGGGGATCGGCAACGTGCATCCTGGTGGCTTTTGAAGTGGGTTATGAAAGTAGGCCTAGCGTCTACTACTGAGCAAACAGTAGGGGGCTCAACACCTCTCCTGCCAGCAAACAAACAGTCTGAGCTACTTCATAGCATCAACAATATACACTTGCGTGCTATCTGTTTGGTTTTGCCTTTATGTGCAGATGCTGTGTGTCTGCCTGCATGTTCCTGTGTTTGTCTGTCTCGCTGCCTTTCAGCTTTTGAATCGCATGTGTGTTTGTGGGGTTTTTTTGTAAAGTTGCAAACTTTGAGATAAATGCTTGAAAATCAGAGTAAAGAGATAAAACAGCTAACTGCAAAGTTTACTACCTGTGTAGTTTTCTTCCTAGAGTCCTTGAGTTTCAATTTGAATTCCTATTGGGAATACTTTTCCCATACTGTATGTGTCAGCATTTGTAACTAAATCTCTTACCAGCCAAAGGATATCTACATGTAATTATCTCCAAACTCAGTGGGGGGAAGAGCTTCAGTGTTGCAGTTTGTTTGCCAGAAATCTATTGGTCCAAATTGCCAAGCTGGCTGAACTACACGGTAACACTGAATTAAACTCTTTGTCTGGGGAGCTTTCCAAATAGCGCCTTTTGAACTGTCTTTAAAAACACACCTACTTTCCTCTTCTTTACATCATTTTCCATCACACTGTGTTTTCTATCTTTACAGTCATATTTGCATTCCTAATACCGTATCTATCTGCTATTTTTTCCATGATCTCTGCGTCTTGTGTGTGTGTATGTGCATGCATTGCAGCATGTGTGTACAGTATATTATGCTTTGCTCTCACTTAATTATATTCCTTCACTTTCCATTATTTTTTTTTTGTTTTATCCCACAGGCTGTAAAGATAAGAAACTTGTTATTGTTCGCTTTTTTTTTTTTTTTTTAGGGCTTATTCTAATTTCTGCAGAGATGAGAAGGAGTAGGAGTCCGTGTTTTACAGATTTATTGTCGAGCTCAAAATTGATTTGTCTTCACAGTGATGCCACTGCTTTTAATGGCTAAGATACACTATCAGATATATCAGCCCTTCAACATACTTGGAGTTAAAATGCACTGCCAGTCAAAAGTTTGGAAACACTTTCTTCAGTGGTTCATTGTTTTTATTATTCACAATATAATACATTAATACTAAAGACATCCAAACTGTGAAAGACCCAGAGACTGTCGTTAGTGACCATGACGTCACCCATTAGTTTCTGAAGGGCCATTTTGAGGCCAATCAGGCTGTCACTTCCTGGATGACATTTTGGAGCCAAAAACAGGATGTAACCATATTTGGACAAAGCAGAGCTACCACAGCGTAGTACGGTATGTCAGGGGTCTCATGGGAAGGCTGAAACTAACTGCTAGCTTACTGATACGGTAAAACTTCAAGCTTTGCCAAACAAAGGCATATTACGGTGTTAGTTACATTTACCCACACGACAGTCAAGTGTCTCTCTGGTAAAACTATGCTCTATTGAATAAACAGAGGATACAAAGGTCCAACTCTTTCCAATGAGTTGAGTTACCACGGAGACATGTCAGTCAAATCCCAGCACAGCAGTGATTTTTTTGATTATTTGTCGTAATGTCTTAAGGCTCCTCTTGGTGCCCAGAACCTTCATGCTCTGGACACTGTATGTGAAAGATGATCGAGGTTTATTACAGGCCTCAAAACCCATACACATCATTGTGTGTTGAATGGTGTGCTTTGTCTGCTCATGGAAAAGAACATTGGCATATTTTTCTATTTTGGGTTTGCTTCCACCATATCTCCAGGTCTACATTTGTCAGAGGCATGCAGGTCATTATAGTTTACGTTCCCAGGACTCTTACTTATTGTCTGTACCAAAAGTTAGCACTGAACTGGGGGAAAAGACCTTTAAATATGCTACTTTCACTGACTGGAATCAATTACAACATGATCTGAAACTGAAGGAGCTGGTCTCATTGGGAACCTTCAAAAAAATCTTGAATGACTTGGGGACAGAAACATCTGGCTGCAGATGTTTTATCTGATTCCATTCACTCACTGAATACTGGATTTATATCTATTGATACCATATCTGACTGTAATTTTGTAATTCTGTAATTGTGCTGTACAGTATGTATGGGTGAAACTGTGTAAGGGTCTAATTTCTTTGCAATTTTTGTATTGTCACCACTGTCCTGGCCAGGACAGTTTTGTACAAGAGATTTTTAATCTCAACGAATCTTAAATGAAAAGCTTAAATGAAAATATATTTTTTTTAAAAATGGAGCAAAAAGTTAAAGATGGACCATCAGATCACTTATTAGATGGTCGAAATACATTTTTTCCCTAGTACTTTCAGACAGAAGTCCAATGTAACTCTGTGAGTCAGGGCTTCTTGGAGCCCACTGAATGGTGGCCAACAGCAGTATTACAACTTTAAGTTACTTCTGCATTGGCCTCACTTAACAGACCAAGTCATCATCCACTGGAAAAAACACATATGAAATTATGTACAGTAGTAAAACAACCCAAAACATGTTTTATATTTTCATGGTCCAAAGTGGACACATTAAGTTTTGAAGACAGCTTTTCATACTCACAAGTGTACTGCGTTAAGATTTAATTTGTTCCATTTCCTGCCTTCTTAATGTGCCTTAGATTATTAGCTGTCTTATGTAGAAGAGTGAGTACAGTGAGGGTGAGTCAGTAGCCCTATTAGTGCTACTACAACTACTATACAAATTCATATTATGTCAAGAAACACACCTTTAAGTAAAATGAACGCACAGTCTTTCATTACTTTATGAAAATAATGAGACAAATGAAAGTCAGTCATTTGGAAAAGTCTTTGAATGTGTCCCCAAGTGCAGTGGCCAAAACCATCCAACACTACGGTGAGGTTGGCTCTCATGACGACTGTCCCAGGCAAGGAAGGTGAAGCACAGAGTTGCTGAAAACTGGAAGTTTCTGGGACTGGAAACGCGATTCCCAAACACTGGGTCGGGACCTACATGTGGGTCACAGAAGAATTTTTTTTTAGGCTGCAAACAAATTTCCAGCAAGCGAGAACTATTTGAATATTTGTATAGTTCTGATTATTGTGATTATAATACACTTGAGAATGAAAAGTCAGTGACTTTGCCTAAATGCAATTATTTAGGATTACAGTGTTTATATGTCTTATTAGGTATGTATTAAACAAAACTGTGATTTGTCTATTTTGGATAATCTAACATATAAAACATGTTCTGGTTGTTTAACCCCTTTTTGCTACATAATCCCACTTATGTTCTTTCACAGCTCAGATGTCTTCAGTATTAATGTATAATGGTAAAAATATTTTTTAAAAAATGAAGGAAAGCTTCTGAAAGAGGTGTATCCAAACTTTTGACTAGCAGTAGTTTATTTTCAAGCTTCCAGTTTGACTCTCATATAAACACGAGCAGAAAATTGCATTATTTGCTGCTGCTGATGTTTTTATTTTTGCTTGATTGCACTCAATTATCACAATAGTCACAGATTATATTATTTTTTCATCCAACTAATTGCTTGTTTTTTGCAGCTCGTTCCGCACAGGATAAGAGAGGCTGCATTTTGATGGGATAAACTCGGAAATGGCAAGGTTACATTTCACTTACGGTGTCCTTCATCTTTGATCTTATCAGGAGCAAGCCGGACTTACTTTTATCTTTCAGGAAAGTGCTGCTGTCGTCATCACCTTAAGGAGCTGCTTCTGAAAAAATGGTTTAAAACAAATACACATCATAAAAAACACATTACATTGGGACATATTACATCTAATGCTTCAATGACCTCTTATCAGAACCACTTATTTTTGCTCCCGGAGAGTAGAATGTTACATGTTCTCCAGCTTCCTTCCTGTTTTTTTTTTTTTTTACACATAATGAAACCTATTTACAGGTAATTGCCTCTGCTCCATGCCGCTGATTGGTCCAGTGTACAGTAATGACAGTGCTGCTTGTGGAGCGATACATTACAGAGCAATGTAATGTCATGTTCAGAGGAAATTCTCTCTAAGGCCATGTGGCACATTGTCCCATGATAAGCACATAGTCGAAGTGAACATGACATTTTCTGCATTATTTATATCATGTCTGGTGTCTACATAGAGAGAGCTGTGACGAATAGAACATGTTCTCCAATGATTATTTTTCTATTGTGAATCCAGAAGCACAAGTATCATAAAGTAGCTCTATTTCATGTCTTAGCCCTGCTAGAAGACGTCTGGGTTCTGGAATTTTTCACCATGGTAGGATTGGCACTTTTTGACATTTTTTGTGATTTGGGTCTGACGTGAAGGGACTTCTTTTGTTAAAAAAAAAAAATTAAATCACACATGCCGCATGTGAAAGAATAATGAAGCTCCTAGAGATACAGTAATCGCTGATTATGATTGCTGCCATACAAATAAAATTGAATTGAATAAAAACAAACACATCTGAACAAAAAAAGAAACAAAGACCATACAGCAGACCATAACACATAATTGATCAAGAAATGCTGGACCACAAGAAGTTACCGTACAATGCCAGATTATGTGGCACAATGCCCATGGCACACATTTGAATATAATCGTACTACATGATGCTAAAAGCACATGTTTGCATATGCAGATGTGTTAGACGTGTTAGATTAGCATACATAGGTGTATAAGCGGGTTGCGTGGTCCGTTATAGGACTTAGGCTACCAATCCGGATTTAAAATAGCAGAGACCAATTGTGATGCATGCGGTGTTCATCAGTTCAAACTTTGAAACGTTGAAGATTTGAGATGATTTTATGGTCCATGTGGACTGTCTGTAACATCCAAGACCACTACAGATCAAGACCAAAAAAAAAAAAAGATTGTCCATGTTTATGTGGCAACAATTTGGACGTTACTCTGTGTTTTGATGGAGGAAAAGCGGGTACTAGTCAAACGGCACTACAGAGCAGGATCAATTGACGAAAATACAGGATTTTCTTTTTTACTGGCTATGGCGGAATTATTACTGTCCACTGTGTATGTGTTTATCAGTGGGTATTGTGCAAATCTACTCAGCAGAAAACCCTTCTCAGTCATCTTTGTCGTGATTAAGGAAGGTGAGTTGTATCATTATTAAAACAGATGCAAAGAAAATAAAGTTTATTTTGCTGTCATTAAGTTTTAAAATACACTGTTTTGATGTTATGTTGTTGGATGTAATTTTACTTTTACTTTCACACTGATCTCCGTCCATGTTTGTGTACCGTAATACCCCTCTGCTTTGGAAGTGCCATGTTCTGACTGATGAATATTTACAAATCACAAAAAGCTACAGTATATGGTTTCTTTAGTTTTCGCATGGGAGCATAAATCAGCCTTTAAAGTGGAATGAAATAATGCGCTACAGGAGGACAGCACTGTTTCATTAATCCTTGGAGTTGTAAGCGCCATCGTCTGCGGTGAAGCGTCATCAACCCAACATTCTTCAAGTTTCAGTGAACACAGAGATTTTTAGTCAGCAAGACATTTGACGGGGATTTCATTTTGTTGGGAGTATATTGCTACCTCAAGGCTCCAACATACACACATTTAATCATATTAACACTAAACACATATGTCAGTGATGACTGTAAATGACTTTGTGCTGCATGTCATCAGGGATGAATTACAGTGGTAGGGGCTACTGACATCAGCTGCCTGAGGCAAAGACTTTTGGTGCATTTATGTGAACGTGTGAGAGCTGGTATTATGTGTGCATCATTGTGTGTGTGTTGGCTGTTTGGTTTTACTTGTCTTATCAGTGCCAGACCAGCTCTTACGCCTCCACCCCTCACCATCTAACACCATAGCAACTGAGTTAAATACTTACCTCCACCCATCTTGTCACCACAGACCCATCCTCCCTGCTCCACACTTCCTCACCAAAACGTCCTAAATTAGCTCTGACCTTCACTAATGAAAAGAGGAAACAACACTGTGGCTTATTACGATGCCGGGGCTGTGAGTCTGTGAAATAGCATGCTGTTATTTATCAGCCCCCCGGTGGCAATTTTGAGGCGCACCCTGGAAGGCTTTTCAACCATACTCCAGTTAGCAGGTGGGCTTTTTAGATACAATAGACACAAATGACAATGGAATAAACAATTGCTATTCAGCTGCTCTTGCAATCATGTAAATGGCACCAGCAGTGCACAAAACGATAAAGAGGGGGTTTGTGAGAGTGCCTTTGAGCTCCACTGATAAGGGTTTCTGGGTATAGAGCATAAGGTACAGTTTAAATGCGTCTTAAAGTAGACAAATGTAGCAGGGACTCACAAAATCATATGACTTATAACACATTGGCCATTTTTCAAGTGAAACCGAAGCAGATGCTTGAATTGTCATGCACAAAAAGAAGGAAAAAAATAGAAATGTGAAATAGATGAATTTCCATTTTCACTGCATACAATAGTCGTTTGAATAGTCATCAAATGCCATCAGAAGGTGATGGAGTAAGCTATGGTTCACTGAAACTGGCTGAAATAGACAAAGTAGAGGTTGTGAAGCTGATCCATGTTTTTGGATAAAGATGGATGAATCAGAACTAAAACAACTCATTTACAGTCATATTTTTGTTGGCAATATTAGGCTCTAATTGTGACTGATATTAGGCTTCTCGAGTGGAATTACAGCTTTGGGAGAGAAGAGTCATAGTTGTTTTTCTGATTGGTTCACTGGCAGATATTTGTTTATTGACTGATTTATTTATTCATTACTTCACTTAGAAGTTCAGTTCAACAGTTACCCAGTTGTTTAGTATAAGCAAAAACTACTGGACAGATTTTTATGAAATTTTCACTAGAGGCAGCCCTTGTGCCATGCATTCTCGATTACCGTATTTTCCGGGTGATAAGTCGCTCCGGTATGTTAGTCGCACGAGCCAAAAAACGCATGATGAAGAAGAAAAAAACGTGTATTAGTCGCTCTGCAGAACAGGTCGCATTTGTTCGGGGCAGCCGTGGCCACGCGGGAGAGCTCATGGCTCGCCTCCTCTAGCGGCTGTCAGTGTGACAAACACCCTATAGTCGAATTTATTCAAAATACAAGTCGCTCCGATGTATTTGTCGCTCCCCTAGCCAGACTACGCAAAATACCACAACTTTTAATCCGGAAAATATGGTAATTTTTCACTTTCTTTAACACTGTGAGAAATGTCCATTTATCAAAATCCATATAGTAGTGTTTTTATGTAACCCTGCTAAAAACAGACGAACCAACATGAATACATGGCCTCCTTGGCTGGTCATAAAATAACAGTTTGGGTGAATAACAGCCTTGGCGGAGGTATGCACTCTCGAGTGTCCTCTAGGTGTGAATAGTAAAGTATGCAACTTTCCTCTTGCTCTGTTTTCAAACATAGATTGATAGATAAATAGATAGATGTACTTTATTGATCCCACAAAAAGGGGAAATTCACATACGGCAGTGAACTGAGCTCACGCCTTGCAGTTTGGGGGTAAAAAAAGGGGTGGGGGATACAATAGGGAAAGAGTAAAAAAGAATTAGGCTCCACAGGAAGAAAAATTATGGTCATGTACAAAAAAAAAACCTCACACATGCAAAATTAGCAGACAAGTTACACACACACATTACATTGTTATGCAAACTGGCCCTCCTCCCTTCTACCCACAGACAGCATAGAAGAAGCTCAGTGGTTGAGTCTGCATTAAAACACATTATGGGAGAGAGATGCAATCTCGAGGGGGAGAAAAAATCATAAAATAGACAAACAGATGGTGAATTTCTAGTGCTTTTCAGTGCGTACATGTGCAATCTATAGCAGACATAAACATACCCGCACCATTGCAAAACTCTGAGGAGATTCCAGACACTTATAATTGAAACAGATCACTTCTGAATGCGAGTCCAAGTTGCTTCCGTCCCAATGATCTGTATGATGCTCTGACTAAACCTAATGCTGTGATTGGCATCATTGTGGTTCTTCTCGAAAAACTTAAAACTAAACTTCATTTACACCTGGTATTAAATTGTGATGTGTATATACAGTAAGTCATCTAGATCAATAGTTCTCATCTGGTCTGGCTTCGGGACCCACCATCACCCCTTAATGACGAGCTGCGACGCAAAATCAAGGAAAATGTTCCGCTTCACAAATTTATTAAATGGAAGCAGTTTGATCCTGAGATAGTAGAATAGAAAATCACAGAATGAACACAATAAAACAAGTGTAATGATAAACCAAAATGACCAGCAAGTGGTGATGCTAGAGAGGGAAATGTTCCCTTTTACTCTCAATTAGCTGTATTTTAATCAAACTGAAGCTCTTCACTTCAGTAACTTCAGCCTTTTCTTAACAGACTCAACAGTGCTTTCATGCACAAACATGACATAAAAAAGTCCAACTACTGCAAAATAGCTTCAAAAAGACTCAAAATACATAGTTTTAGCTGAGCACCCAGTCACTGAATATATAACACTGTTCTGTTAAACTATTCAGTCAATTATTCAAGCCTTAATCATAAGGTTGACATAATATTCAGAACATTTCAGTAACAGCCATTTTTAACAGATCCAGTGTTTTCATGCAACATAAAAGAAAGAAAAAGATGGAACTACTGACAAATTTTCAAAAAATTCAAATCATGTAGCTTTATCTGAGAATTCTCACTCTCTGAATCTGTAACAACACACCGCACTATAGAAAACAATTCAGTTGGAGTTGTCAGCCACAAACTCAAAATCAAGTAAAGAAAAAGTGCAATTGAAAAGTACACAAAATGAACTTTTCTTCTGATTACCTTATGAATAGGTAAATAGTGAAAAACACTTTCCTTTAGAGAAAATTAAGCAGCAGTCACTTCAACTTTAGGTGTAACACTGACATCACAGACCTGAGTTGGGAAGAATTAATGGGACAACGGTGCATGTTTTTTGGTCCTGACTAGAGTCTCAAAGTCTGGAGTCATAGTAGACAAATCAACTCTGAGGCCACGTTCAATGTTCAGTCTGGTTCTGTGCTTTGTCTTCAGATCAGTCGTGCTGAATGGTAGGAGGGTTTTTACTGCTCGAACGACAAGGGAAACTACTCGCTCATCACAGTGCTGCACCAGAACTGGGAGAGGCTTACCTCAGTGAACTTCTTTTTTAGTGTGCGGTCACATGATGGCTCCACCAGCTTATCCTCTTCCTTGCTTGGCAACATAACGTTTTCCATGTCGCGTCTCTAGTTGTCATCTTTCTGGTTTTCAGTAAAGCAGTCATCAAACCACGCCATAAGTTTATTCAGATGTCATGATAGTTTTCTTCATTGCGTTTTTCCTGCTGTGTCCAGGTGCTGTCCCTCATGACAGGCATTAGGGAACATGTTTTTTTAGAAATTTAATTTGCCCACAAAGAGATCTTTTTTTGTAACGCATCAAGTTTGTCAAATTGTTCAAAAATGTTGTGCTCCCTCCCTTGCACAGATATATTTAATGCATTTAAGTGGTCAAACACATCAGCAAGGTAATCAACATATGCAAGTCACACAGTTACTAAACACGTCTGCAAGACGTGAATTGTTCTGGGCAAGAAAGGCTGAGATTTCAGCTCGTAGTTCATAAAAACAGGACAGTACCTTTCTCCTCGACAGCCAGTACACCTCAGCATGACCACTTGCCTTAATGTGAGCAGTGGTCTGTTGTTTGATGTCATCTAATATGTCTTCAATTCACCAACTTATTGTATCAATTGACAGAGGTATAGTTTTTAGTTTATCTGCTGTGGACTGATCCAAAACCTCTCTGACCATGTTCATAGCTGCAGGTAAGATGAGGTCCTCTGCAATGGTGTGGGGCTTCTTTAACTTCAGTCCATCTGGTAAGATGCACGGACTGTCTGTTCTTGCTTCAAGCACAAAGAAGTAAGACACTTTTGTGAGGTCCTGAAGTCGTCTTCTTGTGCCAACACCTCGCTGCACAAAACACACTGAGATTTTTGTCCTGCTTTGTCCTCAGTATAAGAAAATCCAAATCTCATACAGACTTCATCGTACCTGCATTTCAACATGCTCAATTAGCATATGTAAACAAACTTTGCAGGTCTTCTTCTATGGTGTGAAATAGCCGGTGTCTACTCGCATTACAGGGCATTATCGCCACCTACTATTATGGAGTGTGAACAGATGACAACAGTTGATATTTTTTGGCCCAGGCAAAGGCCCTTGACCCACTGAAAACGGGTCTGCGATGCACTTTTGGGTTGCAACACACCAGTTGAGAATCACTGATCTTGATAACACTAGAATGTTAATAATTGTAAGTGGATAATGATCTGATTGTGATCAGATCTGCATCACCAAATTTGTAGGAACTCAGGACACAGTCTGTACAATAAGAATACATATGCATCATGGTCCCCTCCTTCCTTATCATGGTGGAGGGGTTTGCATGCCTGAATGATCCTAGGAGCTACTATATGTTGTCAGAGGCATTTCACCCCTGGTAGGGTCTCCCAAGGCAAATTGGTCCCAAATTGCTCTGACTTGTCCAGGTGACAGGTCAAACTAAGAACGATTCAGAAGACTCTTATGACTATCCCTCCATGTGGGCCCACCGCCTGC
>JAQQAE010005235.1:0-17857 GCA_029823295.1 Pseudamia nigra | reverse complement strand
GAGTGGTGTGTAAGTGGGGGAGGGGGGGGGCAAGACTTTGTTCTCTCATGTTATCTCTTCCCTGGAGGTTGTTCAGTTGCAAGGTCATTTGCTCCAAGATCTGGAACAAAAACAAGATAAGACAGTTTCCCTTTCAGAGGCTGAAAAGAATTTAAATTCTCATTATTCCAATTCTGTATTTTTGTAATTTGCAGACCTCAAATTCTGACCATGGATTCCGAGATGTTAACCACTCTTCGATTTAACTCAGATATCATCCCATGCTGTAGAAAGCAGAAGTTAAGCACTGGAAAAAAAAAAAACCCCTAAAACCTCACTAAATTGGTCTGTCATCACATATTTTGGCTGCCAAGACATTTGTTAGTTTAATAATGGAAGTAGCGAATGTTTACAAGTCCTCAGAACAACACGGACTCCAACACAAATGTCATGAAACGACACAATCACACTGAAATGTTCAATCTTCAATCCTAAACTAAAGCTGCGCACAAAATTGTCCGAATAGATGTAATGGTACTAAGGGTCAAACGTATCAAAACCAAACACATGATGCTTTTTTCACCGTAGAAACAGCTTTTGTTAAGACTCATCACGGTGCAAAACCTTCGGTTCGAGCCCTGCTTGTTAAACAACCCATGTCTTTCCTCATCTTCCTTTGACCTTTAACTTTACACCTGCACTCGCTGCAGACGAGAAGAAATGCAACTGAAGGAAATAAAAACAGACTGGTTTTGACTGGAGGATTTGATCCTACCTAAGTGGGACGTGGAACCCAAATGGAGTAAAAACATCAGTGTCATCAGGGTTTTAGCTGCTGTTACATGACTGTTTATTTTCATAATTGTATGTGTTTGTTTTGAACATGTTTCCATTGAATTCAGTAAAATAACCCTCCTTATGGCACAGGAGAGTTTGAACTGGCGGTTCGGAGACTCCGTGTTGCAGTATTTCACGTTGGAATGTGATGTCTGACGCGTGACCACTCAAAGTGCAGAATGTCAAAATAAAAATCCAAAAAAACAAAGATTTCATAGATGTTATTGATGCATTTTGAACTCGATGAGGTCAAAATGTGGACTCAGATTCTCTTCATTGTGAAAATCTACCATTATCACTCGAACCTGTTCTCATTTCCAACCGAATGTTATTGCACCAGTAACTACATTCTGACTGGACATTTATTGGATCCTCATTACTGGACTCTCTGACCATAAACACCTACCATTACCATTTGGAATCACATGCATATCATTATTAGTTCAGTTCGCCATTAATAATCCCTGCATAATGGTGCTTTTCTTCTGGATCGAGCTCTGTAAATGTTGAAAATACGTCAAATCCCTGACACATTAGTGAACCAGCAGACTTTCAACACAGTTCGGTGTCAGATTCATTTAATTAAAAATTTTAACGCAATTAACGCATGCACCATGCACAGTTGAAAACGGTGCAGTGCCACCAGAAATTGTGGGGGCGCTGTAAGCACAGCTCATGTAACGGGAAAAATAGAAGAAGAAAAAGAACAGAACGCAACATCAACACTGAAAGACGAAAAGAAATGGCTCAACTTTTTGAGGACAGTCTGTGCCATAGACTGTATATTAGTGTCATCTTGGACGACATGTTGGAGCTAAAAACAGGATGCGACCATATTTGGATGAACGGCAGCAGCGCCAGCGTAGCGTAGGGGAAGCTAACTAACCATTAGCCTACGTATGCTAAAACTTCACCAAACAGTGTTCAACACAGTCATATTATGTTGTTAGTGTAAACACTGACCCACAACTGCAGTCGAGTGTATGTCAGGTAAAACTAAGTCCATCTTGAATAAATAGAAGATACTCGGTCCGACTAGTTACTATAGCGACATGTCAATCAAACCCCAGTATGGCAGTCTTTTTTTGCCATAATACGTATCTTAATAATGGAGCAAAAAGTTAAAGATGGATCAGGTCACTTATTAGACGCCTCAGTAAGTCGACTTCTGACAAACTGACACAATTAAACAGGTGGTTTGTCGTCGAGGACGCGGGATTTACAGAGGTTTGGCAAATTGCATCTGAAGATGTTTTGTACAAAACACCATCAAGAAGCATCATAATGATGAAAATCCACAGGATTTATGAAACTGAAAAGAAAATAAAGAAAGACACGAACTATTTAAATATCTTGATCCTCCTGAAACCACTGTTTATGGAAAGTGCATCTCTCACCTTCTATCATGAGGGTTTTTACTCCCACGAAATGAAAAACAATGAGTAGGTATAAATTGTGATTCATCAAAATTAATCCACAGTGATCCTGTGATTAATCCGATTAAAAATTTTAATCGTTTGTCAGCCCAGCTTTATTTACTACCTTGCCGTAGATGTTTCTCCTCAACCCCTGTAGGTATAATCATTCTGGAGCATTATATCCAGAATATTGTCCATTATGGTGTTATCTTGTGTTTTTTGGTGACATTTCCTGAGCATTATGACAAATGTTGAATATGGTCCCATCCTTTAAAAATCCTCTGGATCCAGACGATGATCCACATCACGACCACAATCTAATCCATTGATCCTTGTGCCGTTTCTGACCGATCCTGAACATCTCATCCAAATCCGGTCGTAATTTCCAAGTTATATTGTGTCCAAACAAAATAAACTGACACTGAAAAAACATGGACCCCTCGGCAGGGGCACTTTGAGCCCCGTGAATCCTGCACGGACCCTCAAGGAAGAGAAGACTCCATTGACGGAAAAAAGAATAACTAAATGGTTGAGGCTCCAACTTAGTAATTAGTACGTGAATATTCAAAAATCATAACCGGTCCCTACATCATTGGCAGGATGTGGTGTATGTGAGTCTGATTTGCAGTTTTTTCTCTGGAATACTTGGCTGGTGATGCTCGACTACACATGTTGGTCGATGTTGCCCGTCGTGCTGGTGAGCGGATGTAATTCATTGCCGTCTACAGTCTCCAATCATCAAATTCATCAATGTCCTGTAAGAACTGTAAGACCTTCAGCTCATCGATGCCTCTTCTGGATTGGGTTCTCACCGTTGTTGCTGTAAAATTGCCGCTCTTCACATAAGACAGTGAATGGCACTCGTGTTTTCCAACAGCCGGTATTTGTCTGGCGCGGCTTCAAGTGCTTTTTGAAGTGGAAAGAGGTGGGAAATGTACCCGAGGGGGACGAGACGCCGGAAAAACGCTGATGGTTGATATTTCACGCCGTTTGTGTTTCAAATGTTGCTTTTAATTCTACGTCTGGTTCTGTCTGCTGCACAAAGCGTGAGCGCGTCTGTCTTTCATGTCCTCGCAGCTTTAATGCATCCTCTGGAAAACTTAAAGACAAAAGCTGACATGGAGAAAGTACAAGCTTCCCCATTTTCTCTTCTGGGGTTTTCTTTCTAGCTTTTTGTGATTTCAACACATAATTTAGCAGCATCCATTTTTAGGGAGTTTACAGGTCTTTAAGGTCAAATGTCTTGTGTTCAGTTGTATCTATATGGTTTTGGGAAAGCTTTAAATCTGAATCTGTGACGTCTTACTTGCTGAAGGTATCTGATCTAGTTTCATTGTGTTTGTCAAATCTTGTGAGAAGGTCGACATTTCTGACAGCTTACAGCTATAACTGCTTTTTTCCATTCATTTTTTTGATTTATTAAGCACATTTTTCTTCATTATTTTGCTCATTTTGATGACTATTCCTTTTTGTTCATTTTCTTCATGTTCATTTTGTGGCTTATTCTGCTCATTTTTCTGGTTCACGTGTGGAATATCTTGACTTTTTTCGTGACTTTTCTTGATTGTTTTCTTTATTTTGCATTTTTTTGGGTTTTTTTGTCAGTTTCATTCTTTACATTTTGTAAATGTATACTTTTAGGTTTTCCTTATTTCCGTGATTATCTTGCCAGTTTCATGTTCATTCTTTGCATTTTTTGGTCATTTTGTATGTTTTCTTGATCATTTTGTTTATTTATTTTTTTTTTTTTTTGCCAATTTCTGCATAATTTTGGCCATTTCTTCTCCTCCTACAGCTCCTCTGGGGGGACCCCTAGGTGTTCCAAGGCCCACCAAGAGACATAGTCCCTCCAGTGTGTCCTGGGTCTGCCCCAGGGCCTCCTCCCAATCAGAGCTAATTTTGCCACCCAGGGATTGGACCACCCAGGCCTCCGCCTTCAGTTGCCCCCCAAACCACGCAGCACCAGACCCTTATGACCCTTCCTGCTGGTGGGGGGCCCACAGGAAGGCATAGTCATACTGAATCACTCTTCGTCTGACCTGTCACCTAGGACCAGTTTGCCTTGGGAGACCCTACCAGGGCCAAATTACCCCTGACAACACTCAGGCATGCAAACCCCTCCACCACAAAAAGGTGACGATTCAAGGAGGTGGGTTAGTATTACTATTAAGATTATGTTTTTTATTTTTATTTCATTCCTTTTCTGGACTATTACATTTGGTTTTTTCTGACTTTTATTGTGTTATTCATTTTTGTTTATTCTCATCTATTGTTCATTGTTTTTCATTTTATTTTTTACATTTTACTGTCCTTTTTTCACCCTTTTCATTTTGTTTATTTTGTGCCTTCGGATTCATCATGTTCAATCCTCACTCTCATCCTTGTCATTTTCTTTTATTACATTGCAGGCATTTTAAGACTAAAATGCCTGCAATGGCCTTTGCAGGAAAAATGCAGGTGTTGTGGATTAAACGTCCGAACCTGCATCTTAAGTTTGGTTAAAAACATCCGGAAAAGGTTCATCAGAATGAAGTGTCTCGTCCCTGCAGACGCTCATTTTTTCGTCTTCTTAAAGTTCCTCTGACCTACGCTGATGTTCAATGTGAGTCGCTGTGATATTCAGACAAATGCAGGTTGTTTGCTCATTCTGACATCAGCCCTTTGACGAAGAAGTTCCTCTTTTCTCTTTGTAAGAGCTTCTTTTCTTGCTCGTCCTTGGTGGAACACACTTGATATGCATTGTGCCGTGGGTTCATAAAAGACTCCGCGCCCGCTGTTGCTCTTAAGTTAATCTTTGCTATAGGATTTTAACCCTTTTCAATCAGTCGAGGCAGATGCAAGACGGCGTGCAGGGCTTATTAGACTTGCACAGGCCCTACGAAGTCCACCGTATGCAGCCGCTAACATGCCCTACGCGTGACTTTGCCAACACTCTGCACCGCTGAGATTCGGATCAATCGATGTGTAGCAGAGACGGCCTCGGAGCCGCCGGCGTCGTTTCCTGTGATGTTCCGATGATCATGTGACGCTGGTCGCACGGGGAGGAAAATGACTGCAGGTGATGTGTGATAGTGGTGATATTAACCACTTCGGCAGCGTGTCTCGCTTCAGGGCAATTTCAACACATATCACTGTACAAATGCCCTGAGTGAGGAGACGCGGTACTGCCAACTTAATGAACAGGAGCTACTCCAGAAGCTGATTCAGGAAAATGTATTTGTCTTTGTTCGCATATTTATAGTGAAGTGGAAAAGTTTGAAACACCTTGAGTTTGTTGTCTTATACTGACCATACAAAAATGAATTAACGACACACTAAACTCAGTATGGTGATAAAACTAGCCAATATCTATCTTTGGTTTGTTTGTGCAAATTCAGATACAAAAAATATGTATCTTAATGTGTATCCTGATATGTATCTTAACACTACAAACAGATAAAATCAGAACTAAACGGCTTCAACGGGTCACAGTCCATATTTACTCTGGTAGGAAGTAGAACAAACAGTTCATGTGCTGAATGAAACTGGTTTCAGTCTTTAGACCATATTTTCTGTTTTAAATAGGTCAAAACATGTAAAAAAAAAAAGGCAGTTAACACTGAAATGTTTGTGTATTCTACTTCTCTGAGAGGGAGAAGTACATGTTCATAGTCATTATAATCTGACATAACAACAGGGTTGTGTAGTACTGCATGCCAGTTACACCACTAATCGCCATATTAGCATTGTAGCGGTTAAACCTTGTAACACTATGGCCAAAAATTCAATTCAATTTTATTTGTATAGCGCCAATCATAATCGACGATGATCTCTAGGCGCTTCACAATTCGAGGCAGAGACCTCATGACTATACAGAGAGTAAACCCAACAGAACCACCGAGAGGCGACGGGGGGGAGGAAAAACCGGCGGTTCAGGGTAGGCAGCCATCTGCCTGGACCGGCTGGGGTTATTGGACAGAGGAGAGACAAAAGAAAAGGGTAGAGCTAGGAAAGCCTAGGACATCAAACCTGAACTTTATCACAACCATAAACACTATGTTCGGAGAGGAGTCACCTGTGATCTATGATGGAACGTACACCATGGATCTGTGATGTTTTAGGGGTTGTGAACAACAGCAGCACAAGGAATTTGGTAAAAATTTGATGACAAGATGAATGCAACATGTTAGCATCATCAGCTCAGAAGCTCTGCATGGGATGGACATGGACGTTGCAACGTGATATTGACCCAATACACATTGGTTCCAGGAGACAAAGGTGACGTTCTTGACTGGCCATCACGGTCTCCTGGCCTCAGATCATTTTGAACATTGTTCATGTCCTATGTAAGGATTCTTGTCATCGTTCTTTGCTAATCTGTACATTTAAAAGTGGAGTTTCAGGGACAGAGGGTGGAGCATGCCCACTGTACGACACCTTTAACTGGAACTTGGCTGTAGAAAACGGTGTTGTTCGATGGGGTGACATGACGTGGTGACATGAAAATAGTCTTTGTCTGGGTTTTCAGTCAGGTGTCAGACCTCATGCTTTTTAAACGGTTTTCAGTTTGCACCAGTCCAGTGGAATGGCCCGTCTCCAAACTTTGCAGCTTTACAAAGGTTTTCGACTTTTACAGCCCAGAGTTGAGTTTCACACCTCATTTACCGTGTGATTCAGACTCAGAGTCAACACTTTACCAGCAGCAGGCGATTTAACAGAACCCACTGCAAAGTTCACACATCAACTATGATCCCGTGACACGTTATGAAATAAGTTGACAATCACAAATACAACTCAGTGAATTGATTTCCGCAGCTGACCTGCAGCGTTTCAAGTGGCGACTAAATACGGCTGCTAAAAGTGTTTTATGAACCGCTGCATTATGCAAATATTTATTACAAAATTTATTTATTTATTACCTTTATTATGTATTACATCAAGGCTCTTTTATATTACGGACTGTGGAACGGTGTTGCCAAATCGACAATTATTACCAAATGTAATAAAAGAGTTTTTAATTCGAATTAAGAGGCAGTGGGTAAAATGTCGCATCATTAACAGCCTGCATGGGCGTTTATTAAATTTAATCAAATGACTTAAAACCATTAATTTTCTGACCTCCTGATTTCCCTGTTTCATAAAAACAAGCTTAACTCATTAAATTAAATTGTTGCGTCATTAACATAAATGCGCTTTTATAAATGCATTAAAACGTCACAAAGTTATTTGAAAAATAAAAATGTTTTTGCTGCAGGTCACAAAGTGGCAACGTAGGTTTGAAATCCATGACTTTATTATTGATCCTGTTTCCATCAATGCATGAAACCCACAGTTTTCAAATCTGCTCAATCTGCTCGTCCTTAAACATTTCTTTGCCCTTTTTAGATATTTATTTTTCTAACCAGGGGGCGATTTATTGTATTGTTATGCAGCTAAAAACTATAGCTCGTCTAAAACAATTGGGTATTTTCATCATCAATGATAGACATAGTGAAGAAAGGCAGGGAGGATGGGGGGGGCTGATGGGGGGGGCTGAGCCATGTGGATGCGCTCGAGCGAGTCAAGCACTGACGCATCCCGTCATTAATTCCTGACAGGTGATCCATTATCCAGTCTTTACCTTCCGTTGTATTCGTGACTGACTTGTGTAGGTGGGTAGTACTCAAGTATTTACATGTGCTTGAGTATTTTTTTTTTCCCAAAACACGTACTTGGGGAAGTATTTGTTCTACAAAGTACTCTTACTCTGTTACAAACATGTAGTTCTACTCAGCTACACAGGTAACAACGACAGACATCATGGTACTGTGTCGAACCAACAGAGTAGAAAACCAAAAATGAACAAAACAAGCAAAACTAAACAAAATGAGCAACTATGTGGACAAAAATGGGATGGGCTCCAGCACCCCCCCCCACTCCCCCCCGCCGACCCTCACGAGGATTAAGGGCTAGAAAACGGATGGATGGTACAGGACCCATTCAAATACAGTCTATGACACTGGATTTAATCGCACATTACGAAGTTACTCATTCTTTTGCTAATTTTTTACGCACGCTGACGGGGTCGGGGCCACCCTGTAACTCAATCAGGAATAGAGCTCGGGTGTCCAAACTCAAGAGTAATTTTGACCTTGAACCACTCTGGAGCTCCATTCATTTGGGGGCCAAAAGGTCACAGGGCCAAGGTCAAACTTACATTCACCATGCAGCTCAATCAGAAATAGAGCTAGGGTGACCCATACTTGACAGTAATATTGACCTTGACCTACCCTGGTCACTGATCATTTTGGGGGTAAAAAGGTCAGAGGTCACAGGGTCAAGGTCGAACCTGCTTTAAGCCCGCTCTCACATTGTTGGGTCATGTCGAATGTGTGCAAGCATCTTGCATGGGTCAGCATCTCACTTGAGTGATTCTAGTTTTTATGAGTACCCGTAGTTGAGTTAGTATAATTATAAAGTAACAGTACTGTTACTTGGGTACTGTTTGTGTTTATTCCAGCCACCGCTGCTGATAAATTGAATTTTGTTGCGCTTTCCTGACAAATCGGCTTTGATGAGCGTACAGGGAGACGCAGGAATGAACAGCAATCTCCTAATGTTCCGGTCTGAACACTGGGCCGTGTTCTGCTCCTCGAGGAAACCAGTTTATTGACTTCCTAAGACCAGGTTGTTAGCTTGTTTCCTCAAGTGCCAAGCAGTGAAGTTCCATGCCAAAAATGCTCTTTCCCCTCAGATCAATGGGCCTTTTCAGACACAATATGTTCGGCGACGGAGTGTGCAGTGACTTCTTTTGCATACACTATTTGTTGTGTAGCGGAGTATTTCACCTTAAACTGCTACTTTACGTCTCGGCGTTTTGTTGTTTTCACGGTTTTGTGGAGTTTTATTTCATAACCATTATCTCCTCCTCCAAGCTTCCCTCAGAGGACCCACAATGCAATCTGTCATCCAGCGGAGACAGTCACACCCCACAAAGACGGCCTCTTCGTTTCTGACTCAATGAACCCACGGCGGCGGTGCCAAGCGGTGCTAAACGCTGCACCATTTTTCATGGTTCTTCCTGTCCCATTCTCCTCCAGCCGAGTGTTCGCTCATCTGCCGACTGCCAAAGCCATCATCGACGTCAGCGCACTCCGACGGAAACACAATCACTGCCTTTTTGGAAAGGCAGTGATTTTTTTGGAGCCTTATGGAAAACATAAGACTCGGGTATAATAGGAGCAATATGTTTCTGCTGTCTTTGCTCATACGGCAGGAGGACGGTGTGCGTACGGGACAAAGTTTCTGAACGAAGCAGAACCAGATTGAAAGCAGCAGGAGATTCTGTCGAGACCTCCTTCAGTCCACACAACCGTCATTTCACAAATGAGAACACAAAAAGCTCAGACAATCCATTGTTTCAGATGTGATTTAAAATGTGGACACACATCAGGGAAACACGCAGCAGACACTCAAGTGTTTGTTTGGCAGCAAAGTAAATTATAGTCATGCTGAGTTAGTTCAATAGTGCTGGGCATAAGTTTTAGGCAGAGAATAGTCTCCATAAACATGCATTTTTCAATCACAGACAAACCTTAATACACATTAACAATGAAGTGTTGTTATTAACTGTTACCTCCATTTGCACTTAAAATGTTTGGAACTGTTTGGAACAGAAAATCTGAAATCTAGTCACTCAATTATGCAGTCACATAACGAAATTATGTCTGGTACTTCTCAGTGTAGAAATAAGGCACAGTACCTTTAAAACAATGCAAACCCACAATAAATACAGAAATATTTCTTGGTCTTTCACTTAAATAGCGTCTTTCTACCCTATGGCACTCTTTCCATTCACTCATTCACACACCAGTGACGCTCACTGGGATCAACTTGGAGTTCAGTGTCTTGCCTAAGGAGACTTTGGTCTGTGGATATGAGACGGGATTGAACCGCTAACCTTCTGGTTCATGGACAAACCCGCTCTACCCACTGAGCCACAGCTGCCCCGACTTGGTCTGATGATGACCCTCCTCATGTATGTTGTCCTCTCCTAATGTAAGCTTACAGATGGCAGTGTTTCCCTATCTTCGAGCAGAAGACACTGGGAAATAGACAATACACGAGGAAAAACCTGTGTGGGAAAATTTTAAAAGTGGGAAAGTCGACGCTCAGGGGCAGTCCCACTCACTTGGTCTCAGAAGCTAGGATCCGGTGGAACAGAGAAACCGTCACGACCAGGAGCTTCCTCAGCTGCAGTGGATGACCACACCGTCTCTAGTGCCTTGCTGTGCTGCTAGCACTCCACGACGCTTGGTGTCACTGCCTTGGCGACCGTTGGGATAAAGATGGCCTCATCCGCTCACTCCGCCGACTTCAGTCCTCACATGGTTGGGTAGGCATACCCTGATGAAACCTGACCTGCTACTCTCATTTGGGTCAGTCCACCTGCCAAAGCAATTACCAAGGTGTGGCCGCTGTGCATCCTACAGGTACAAGGAGCCACAAGTGAAAGTTGAGATGGCAACCAACGTAGGACGAACTGTCCTAAACAGGACATGGCAAACACCCCCACCACAGAGGAACAACATCCCTCCCTGGCACCCCATAAATAAGTATACACAACAAAGAAATAACCCGGTTTTACAGTCAGTAACATTTGTTCGTTCTTGTTGCCACAGAAACAAACATCACAATAAGTTTGGATTTTTGCTAAGGACCTGCATGATGAATCCATCAAATAGTCGATTAGTCGGGACAGCGCACATTTCTCTCACCAGAACACGTGGGCTTGCACACAAACACTGGTAAATCGCAGTCATTGCCCTTGTGTCCTTTGGCAAGACACTTCACACTTAAGCAAAATATGTCAGTATTACAGCTGAAGCAGTAAAATGGTCAGTGTTTTACTTTATCACTGCGTAGAGCTGAGCGATAAGGCAATTATCACCATTTTTATACTGTTTTCAAACCTCAGGCTTTAGAGCATCTGTAGTGAAAACTAAAGAAAGTAGAGATTAGTTCAACATATTATTAATATGCAAAGTAAATAACAAAGCAAATAAAATAAGATGAACATAGACAAATATAAAAATAATTTTTACTCAAAAGTACAACAGATGTAGAAAAATATAAAATAACACAGTGAAGTAGTTTCCAGTCCTGTTTTTGCAGTAATGCAAGACCCAAAATAAACAAATTTCCCCCTTAGGGATAATGAAGATACCTTAAAACGTAAACATTATCACGATTAATTGCCGCTTTGGTCTGGTGGCTAAACTGCTAATGGTACGTGTGCTGCAGCAGTGACAGGCTGTGCAGACTCCGCTCACATTTTCAGCCTTTCTGTATAATCACTTGGATTTTACTTCTTTAAATGATTAAACAAATCTGTTGTGTTGTCGGCTATTGAGGCACCAATCGCCAACATACCTTGCACGTCAGTTTAATTTGCTCCACGTCACTTTGGAGATACCCAAACCACCGCCACACAACCGACGTTGAGCAACGTTCCTTCTCAACAACATTCTCACTCCAAGTCATGGCTGCGTCTGTTTCACTGCCCTCAGCTCCGCATTTAGCTTCACGTTCGGTCATTCCGGTTACTTCTCCCACAACTTCCTGTACAAATGAAATTGGAGCAGGAAAAGGTTGACTCTGATTAGCTGTTGTCACCAGTGAAGTGCAGTTAGGGGAGGCAGTGACATAAAAAGCACCTTTTTATGTCACTGCCTCTTGGGTGCCTTTTGGTGTCTGTTTGTCTGCCACCCCTATAATGGTTATAAAGTCTTGTATAATATATACAGTAGCCACCTTTAATTTTGCTGATCGTGAGACAAAACTGCACTGAAAAAGCCGCCGGTGAGGCAAGCAATACTGTGCCTCAACAAAGGGGGCGTCCATGAGCCCTTTTGTAAATCTTAGGGTGCACTCACCCTGGCAGTTTGTTCCGCACCTGGGCGCGTTTCACACCTTTAGCGCGGATCGTTTGCGTAATGTGAGTAGAACTGAGCCACTGTCTGGCCCGGGGCCTCAGCGCGGTTTGAAGGGGTGGTCCAAGGCAAGGCATGGTTGGTCACGCATGCGTACGAGCACGGCGACCGCACGTGACGAGATGTAAAATCACCGCGTCCTTCACTACACTCATTTCAAAGCAATGGCAGCAGCTGAAAAAATGTCAGCCTGCTGGCAGCGCGGTTAATTGCAAATCGTCGCCTTGCATTCTCGACAAACCTAGGTGTGTCACCTGACAGTATCTGAGCGAAATGCCACAGACTTTGCCATAAAATGACGACGATCACCCAGACGTTTCCCGCGTTGTGATCCATGAAACCGAATCTGTTGAATGCGGCGGCTGCAGCTTCTGACGACGTCCGCACAATGTACAAACGACGTGATGACGTCTCGGAGCCTCGGCCTCAGTGATGTGACCAGAGACGCGCTGAGGGCTGGAAAGGTGTGAAGTTGGTCCCGGCTCGGTTCGAGCCAAAAGGCCCTAGTGTGAGTCCGCCCTTACTCTGAAAGAGTCAGGCCTCACCAGCCACACACCTCACCACATGTCACTGGTTGTCGCGCACATTTCCTTCTTTGTCTTCTTCTTCTTTTGGCTTGACCTCTGCAGGTCTTTAGCGCTGGCTTGACAGCGCATCAAACACACATTTCCACCATGTTTGTTTGAGTAAATATGCTCACAGCTGATCACGATAATCGACCTGCTAAAATTACTGCAGCATGTTTTTGAATCCATTTACTGCATCATCTTTGTTACATTTCACTCCTGCGCAACTGTAAGAATCTGCTGATTTGGTTTACTTTGTTGGTAGGTTAATGCATCATGGGAAAGGAAAGGGATTCTCAGCAGCAGCTAAGGAAGGGAAACCCCCGCTTCAGAAAATAACAATGACAAAGAAACTAGAATAAAACAGGTGGACGAGGGACATCACAAGTCACCTGTGAAATGCCAGTAACACTTTCAGGGTGTGACAAATGTCTCGCTCCAAAGGTGTTGAGTTCAGAAGCTTCCAGTAACAGGTTTTATCAGGTGGACTGTTGTTTTACACTTTTCTCTCGGTGCCAGGAGACACTGGAGACGATCAAATTGCATGCTGGCTTTGGATCCGGACAGGTGCCGCTTTGTCCTCACAACACATGGAGGTCACCGACTCTGAGGAGAATTACTGCAGGGGGGATGTCACGGCAGCTGGTAAATCGTCAGCACTGAGACTCTCTAAAGGTGAACTCCATGTTTCACGCCCTGCACGTCTTCCTCGCTAACCGTACGGAGACCCAGTAAAGCCCAGCAGTCTGCACACACCAACAGAAATGACTCTCCCAGAGGCGTCGCTGCCACCATCCTTGTTAGCGTCGCTGTCACCTGTAGCTCATGTCTTAATTATCTCTCAGGTAGCTGCTGCACTGTACTTCACATTTCATCAGATTCTCCTCCTCCGGATCCTTGCTCTTGGCCGCTCTGGCTCCAGATTAGCTCCATCCTCCTCTGTAGCTTTGTCTGTGCTGAGCAGGAACAGCTTCCATTACAAGCGAACCAGATGGCTGGAGCCCGGCGATGGCACAGCGATCATTAACCTGCTGGGCTCGCCTCTCGCGCTGCACCTTGTCTTTTTTAATTTGAATCTCCTCGCTTGAATCCCAAATGTTGAAACTTCCCCAGACTCACAAACTTTGAGACGTCGCGAGCGCAGGAGGGCTGGATTTACGTGCCGTGATTTATTCCTGTCGATTTTGGGATTTTAGCCTAATGGTGGTAAACGAGGCCGAAGCGTGAGATCATTGAAGCCAACAGAATGATTTGTAAATCTTTGGGGCGAGTTTAAGAGACGTTCATGCTACAGTAACTCTTAGATTTTCAAGGACAGTTCTTAAATCACTAGGTTTCTCAGTATTAAAAGAAAACAAAAAAACACAAAAGCTCGGACACCACAAAAGACGAGGAGAAAATAAAACAAAGTAAAGCAATGAAAGGAAAGAAGAAATGGAATTTGCAAGTCACCCAGTAGCAGAATGTTTTCGTGTGTTTTCTTCTTGTGTCATGAAAGTCGGTAAGTGAAAAACAACCACAAGTTTCAAGGAAGTTGGTTCAAACACTCAAGGACTCAAGTACAATTACTCCCCCACTTCTTTCCTAAAAATATACTTCTGAGAGTAGCTGTTTTTCAGAATACTTTTTACTTTTCCTCAGGGTGCATTTGTGATGAGAACAACAGACTCGTACTCAGTTACATTTGGCCACAGCTCAATCAGTCGGGATCAATTTTGCGCATCTATAATATCAACAAAATGCACAAAAATCAGCAAAATAATCCATAAGATATCAACAAAATGAGCAAAATATACACACAGGAGTCAAATAATCAATAGACTGTAGGTAAATAATAGACAAAATGTCAACAAAAATGAGCAAAAAATATTTTTTTAAAAGAATGAAAAACGTAGAAAAATTTACCAAGTCTATCAACTAAGTGAGCAACAAAGTCTAACATATTAACAAACTTAGTGAAACCTGATAAAATATCAACAAAGGAAAGCAAAATAAGCAAAAAAAAAATGGCAAAAAATAACTAATAATCAACCATCTATCTTCTTCTTCTTTTCCTTTCGGCTAAAATAATCAACCATATAAAACAGCAAAAAAAAAGCAAAATACAGTGAAACAGGCTATAATAGATGAATTATACACGTATTCACACATTACTCACTACCTCGAGGTTGTTTTATTAGATACTTTACGGCTGCTTTCACACCTACGGCATCGGTCCGCTTCAAGTGGACCAGAGTCCGGAACACCTGCAAGTTTGGTTCGCTTGGGCTGGTGTGAAAGCGGACCAGTTTGATTTGGTCCGGACTAAAGAACCGTACCGAGACCATCTTTTCCAGGTGGACTCAGTACGGTTCGGGACGCCTCCATCTGAACTCCGGTGCGGTTCGCTGATGATGAGAACGCTGACCGGACCCGGTTCAGTCCAGCTGCCTGTAATGTAGCACTTTTTGGTCTTTGGAGGCTTCCGTAGCAAGCTGTAACGTACATTTCAAGCTAGTAAACTTCTCTACGTCAGAGTCTTTTAATCCGTCTTCTCCGTGCAAAAGGAAGCGCACAGTATTTTCGACCAAAATATGATTTCCATGGAACAACAGCAGTATTTGTGCTTTTTACACAAACAAATGATGATAATAAATCATCACAAAAACAAGTAAAATAGTACCATTCATTATTCCGAAATAAAACTAAGTCCGATATTTTCATCTACTGGATTTTTCCCTCTACAAATGCTGAGCCAATCAGCTCTCACTTACGTCACCAAGACACAGTATTTTGTAAACAGCGCCACCACATGAGTGGAGGGATAAACAACATTCATAGTGGTTGGTTCGTTTGCAACAACGCTGGTGTGAATGTGGACCAAACTAGTTGAGAATTGAAACATTGAAACAACTTATGGGTCCAATCGACCCACTGGACCGGACTAACAGGTGTGAAAGCAGCCTAAGTATATGTATGTGTACTTCTACTTGAGTCCTTAGAGTTATAAAGTAACAGTACTTTTGTTTGAGTACTGTTATTTGAACACACTCACACTTTTAACGTACTGTGACGACCTCTCAGACTCTGTTTTGATGAAAAAGAGTGAGAGTAAAATACGGCAGGTCATAGTGATTTTATTACGTTTGTGTCCGGAGGAGATCTTCAGCTGAAAAGGTTTGTGGGAAGTCTGATTCCAGTTTCAATTTAAACCCAGTCTCAAAAGGATTTGGGGCTTCAGTGCATTTTGTGTTCACTGAATTTCTAAAAGCAATATTTCAACCGATTTTGGAACTTACATACTTTTTAAAGAATAATGACTAGCTTTTTGACAATGCTTTTGAATAAAGTATATTCTCTGCAGAGTTTCAGGAACATAACTGAATAGTCTTTAAAAATCTGACTGAATGGCTGCTGATGCTACAGATCAGTTTAAGTGAGACTAAAATATAAAACTTGTTTTGAGCTGCGAACATAATTAAATGACAAATTGTGATGAAACCTTAGTCTGGACATTGTATATAAAACTGGACAAAGTGACTGTGACGTCACCCATTAGTTCCTAATGGGCAGTTTTGAGGCCAATCAGGTTGTCACTTCCTGGCTGACAAAAACAAGATGTAGCCATATTTGAACAAACAGCAGCAGGGCTGACTAACTAAGCGTTCATGCCAGGGGACTCACGGGAAAGCTAATACTAGCCGCTAGCCTATTGATGCAGTAAAACTTCATGCAGTGTTAAACAAAATCATATTACAGCGTTGTTAGTGTAAACACTTACCCACAGCGGCAGTCCTCATGTGAAACTATGAACATATTGAATAAATTGAAGATACAAAGGTCCAAATTGGTCTGACTTGCCAAGGGAGCTGTTACCATAGCAACATGTCAATCAAACCCCAGTACAACAGTGATTTGTCAGATTATTTGCAGTAATATTGTAACAAGACGTTAAAGATGGATCATGTTACGTATCAGAGGGTCCAAATGACATATTTGAGACCGTGACTCATGACAAACATTTGTTCACTTAGTATTTTCAGATGGAATCACATGTATCTATGGGGAAAAACAACTTCTTGAAGCCGGAAAAACGTTTCCTCAGTGGCCAAGTGGTGGAATTACAACTTAAAGTTACTTCCGCATTGGCCTCATTGATCATTGCCCACTGGATGAAACACATCAATAATACTGATAATACTCACAAAAAAAGAACACACTTATTTGAAAATGTCTTCATTTTGTAGGAGGCAGCACTTCCAGGTCCAGTTGTCTCCAAGCTGAGTCATGGAAGTTGGGGTGTTCGGTCCGCCGGTCCCCCTGGACAGACGTCAAACTGACATCATGAACCATGAGATACATACAGCAGCAGTGATTCTGTCCCAAAAGCCGCCGACTTGGTTAATTAGTGACAATAACAATGTAATAAATGGAGCATACAAGACCTAGAGACATTTTTGTTGTTATTTAGGATTTTTTTCACTTATTCAATCAGTCAGTACATAAGGATCATACATCATTTGATGCGGGTGAACTTGAAGTTTCAATCTATTTATTTAAACTCACATATTTTCATTTCCTTCATGTGACAATAGATACATTTATCATAATTTTGAAAAAAAGTCAGTTAAAAAATGCTGTTTTTTGTTTTCTACTGTTAGCTCAAACTTTTGTCTGCTTTGTTAAACTTAGAAAGTTGCACCAAGGTGTTTTACACTTCAAATACATTTATGACCACATCAAACCTTTCCTAAGAAAGTTTCAACCACTTATGACAATATTATCCTCGTGGAAAAACAAGGAGATGTGTGTAATAAAGTTCAGAGAATAAACAGACAGGTTATTTATTGGACGAGAATAGAAGACACTGGAACAAAAGTGACTGTTTTTAAAAGAAATATATTATATGTGGGACATGAAAACAATTGCCAATTTTCACTGCCTGGCCAAAAAAAAGTCGCCACCTGGATTTAATTAAGCAAATCCAGTAAGAGCATTTCCAGGTGCACAATGTGAAGAAACTCAAGGGTTTGGGACTGAACAGCTGTGTCGCCTCAAGAAAACCACTAATCAGTGAGGCTAACTGGAAAAAAAGGCTTCAATTTGCTAGGGAGCATAAAGATTGGAC
>JAQQAE010005234.1:1149-17857 GCA_029823295.1 Pseudamia nigra | reverse complement strand
ACCCCCCCCCCCCCCCCCCAAAAAAAAATGGAGAAAATTAATTCATATTAAAACAAAACACTTGAATTCACAGTTGCTCCCTTTTTTTGCAGGGAGCATAGTATATCATGTTCATTGTTTTACATAATTGTATTCTAAAGCTACCATGAAGAAATGGCAAAATAAACCACTCGAACAGCAACTCATTTTCAAATTGGCCTTCTTTATTTACCATCTAGCTGAGTTAGTCTAATATACAGAAGGATAAAAGCATAATTGGGAGGAGAATCCCATCCTCCAGTGCACGCTGTGCTTGTATAAAGGTTTCCCTGCTGTCTCTGCCTCAGGGAAGATAAAAGACTAACACATCCCTCAGGGCTTCGCGAGCAGAGTGTTTATTCCTAAATGTTTCTTTCCTCTGCCTGAATCAGATAGAAACTGAATCTCACTGATGACGGGGCCACAAGGGTGCATGCAAATTCATATACGTGCGTGTATGTGTGCACACCCACATTAACACAAGGCTTTATAATGAAGAGTGGTGGTGTTCAAACCAGTGGGAGGATTACATAAAGTGAAGCCCAGCAGCATCATTATGGCACTCTCTCCCACTGACGAGGCCAGAGGTAAGTGACACAGGCCTGACTGACTGTTCCTTAAAAACACAGTGGAAATGCATGCAACTCGCTGAACCTCTGCCACAAGATGCATAAGAAAAATACATGACGTTATGGAAGAAACAAAGGATTAGCTCACTGAGTACGTAGACTTCATGGACAAAAATCTTGGAGCACTTGAATGTTGAACTCTGACAACTCTACAAAGTCAAGTATCTTCTTCCTTTTTGTTTATTAGATTGTTCATTTTCTCCTCATTCTGCTTATTTTTCTTGATTTTTTTATTATTGATTTACCAAGGTGTCCATTGTTGCTAATTTTCTTGATTACTTGATTCATTTTCAGTATAATTTTGTTAATTTTTGGTCTTTTTCTTGATTTGTTCAATTTCTGTTTTGCTCCTTTAATCATTATTGTACTCATTTTTGTTTATCATATTTATTCTGTTTTTTTCTTGATTGTTTTGTTCACTTATGTTCATTTTCTTCTTCATCTTTGTTCATTTACTTGATTACTGTATTCATTTCTGCCAAGGAGTGGCGGGGCGGAGGGGTTATGTTTTTGTCGGCATCTGTTAGTTAGCAAGATTTCCAAAATAAGCAATGAACGGATTTTGATGAAATTTTCATCAAAGGTGTGAAATGGGAAAAGGAAGAGATGGTTCAATTTTGGTGGTGATCCGGACACCCCCACTTTTACAGAAATGAGATTTCAAGAACATAATGACAAGAAAAGACAGAAAAAGACTGGCAACTTTATGCCAAACACATCAAGATACCATCAAGTAGACACAGAGACTTCACTATCACTTTTCCTGCTACATGTAAATAAAGATTAAATTTAAAAAAAACCTAGATGTCAATGCTATTTTACCGTGTGTATGCATTGATTCACAAAAGATAAGAGCAGTAAAATTAAGAAGATTATTATAAATCTAAATGAATTTCTGCAAACACATAAAACTTAATAGATATAAAAAAGTGTAAAAAAAATGAATTTACTACAAATGATGCAAACTACAAGTGATGTTTAGGAAAAATAAATGCACATGCAATGAAATAAGTTAAAGCAAATTATGTGATGCTGTTTTTTAAGATTCAATACTTAAACCCATAGTAATATTAAGAGTGAGGAAAATAACTTGGTATGAAGGTTACATGATAATTCAAACAAATTGCCAAGTATAGGCTTGCTTCCACCCTGCCCCCAGGCTTAACACGTTTTCTGGAGGAAACCCTGATAAAGTATAAATAGACAGTATTTAAAAGGAGTTGAAGTAAAGATAAGTTAAAGGCCTAGGGATCCACAAAACAGCTGGAGACATTTACAGTGCATGAGAGCGAGAAATAAATATGTAAAGTATGAAAAGCCTGTATGTGCAGTTGGAGTCCAGTGTCAGCGTTCACACAGAGGTGAGCTGTTGTACATTGCATTTGTGAATGGAATGAATGAGGTCCTCTATTATTCTTCATGACGACAGAGCTGAATGAATGTGTTGGAGAATAAGCTCTGCTGTCTCTGTAATATATTTTATCTGTGTTTATTTGTATTTATCTGTATTTATTTATATTTTTCAGCATTATTTAAATGCTTACGCCCAACAGCTCCGATATGATAAGGATTCCGATGGACTGTGAAGAGGAATTATTTTCCAAAACCAGCAGCAGCCATGCGTCCCAATACTTTTCCCACACAGTGTACATTAAAGTGGATTTTAAATGACATACTGGAAAGCAGAAAGAAAAAAAAACCTTGTGAGGCAGGGCCTTTCCTTTCCTTTCTTAATTTCTTCCCATTGTAGCTAAATTTGTCATCCCAGTTCTCTTGTACTACATTGTTACCCTAATTGTGGCAGCTAATTGGGAAAGGGGGCCAGGAGGCACACAGCGTTGTCTGACATGGAGAGAGACAAAAAAAGAATGAAAGACACAGATGGAAACTGAAAGATCAAGCAAGTGATAGAGCAGAAAATTGAAGGAAATTCATACATTAAAAAAAGGCACAGAATCACGTACCGTATTATCACATCCCCTGTATCATCATTCAATTAAAGAAATAATAATATAGGAAACACGTCACGCATGAAGTGTAATCTCTTCCTATTTCCCAGATGGAGAAACTGGTCATTTTATAGCTGCCCACACAAGGCCTGAACAAATTCATTATCAGCACTCAAGAGCAAAATTCAAAGCAGGCGATTAAAAGAGGGCAGCGAAATGTCTCCTGCAAAGGAATCAAATCTCTTTGACACACATTTCTGTTCTGAGGTGAGACAGGAAGAATATGGACAACACTAGAAAGGCTACAGACAAGGGAAAACATTAAAAAGAGGATTGAAATGATTTTCCCCGTGCCCCGACTAAATGAATTTCTTCTCAGTTCAGAAGTCAGACTATTGTCGACATCTGAAATAGATTGCCGACTTGAGGAGTGATATATAATTCATCCATCTCTGTGCGTTCTGCCCTCAATGAGCCACGCATCCACCTTCACACACCAACACAGTAATGACAAGCAACGTGGGTAATTTCAAAGTAACGCTGGCTGATTAGAATCGGGGAAATCGCACACGACCGCAAGCCAAGATCCCATCATCTGTTCCTTCTCAGCCTTCCCTCGCTCTCTCTCTCTACATGGCAACCTGCCCCAGGAAAGGCCCACGAAAGACCAGGATTAGATGAGCACAGAAGCCATTAATTACTGTATTTGTGAGGCCTCCAAATCCATTTTAAATGATGACCGACAGCTGAGGAAGCCATGTCTAATGATGCAATCAGAGGGAAATGCAAAGCAGGACAGTGTGTGAGTGAAAGAATAAAAAAATATATGTACAGCAAACCTTTCCCTTCTTCATAATGAGAGCTTTAAGTGTATAATGGATCTCGATCAGCTGGAGGACAGCTAAGACCTTTAGCATAACCTAATTAGCAAGCCAAGAAAAAAAAAAAATAGTAAGGTTGCAGTGTAATCTCTTGTCTGCTTGACTCTGCTGATCAATGAGGAACATCAGGTCAAGACCTGCAGGAGTGGAGGCTTCTGTTTTATTTATTAGCCTTTGTCAAGCAGGTTAATGTCTTCACTGGCTTGGTTTGTCTGTCTGACTGCCTGTAAGCAGCTTCATGCACAAAGTTGAGAATGTGTTTTACCAAAGTTTTTGGAGAGGGCTAGAAACGGATGATTAGATTTTGGTGAGGCTCTGAACCTCCAGTCTACCAGTGGTTTCTTTACTTCCACATCAGTCTCGCCTTGCACATTTCTATTTGAATATTCAAAAAGTGGTCAAAAATGTATCTAAAATTACATTTATTTTATAAATTGTATTTGTTTAGCACCAAACGTGCGCCCTCTGTGGCGCAATCGGTTAGCGCGTTCGGCTGTTAACCGAAAGGTTGGTGGTTCGAGCCCACCCAGGGACGAGAGTCTTTCCCTTGTTGTGAGGGTTGTGTCAGGAAGGGCATCCGACATAAAAACCTCTGCCAGATCAAACATGCGAATCATTGGTATGTTGCTGTGGCGACCCCTGAGGGGAGCAGCCAAAAGGAGAACTAACTAACTAACTATTTGTTTAGCACCAAACATTAGAGGTTGACCGATTATTGGCCAGGCCGATTACTGGTGCCGATATTTGGAATTTTGACATAAATAAATTCCCAAAAATTTATAGGAAATTTTCCACCCCTTTGCATCAGAATCAAGAACCAGCCTCATCAGGATCATAAGTGTAATTATTGTTTACGCCATCATTCTGTGACCAAACTGATTACAAGATGAGACATGTCAGTGTCAAAACATGCCTTAATGCTCTGGTTAAAACAAAGAAAATCCTGTAATTACAATAAAATGGGCCTAAACTAGCCATCACATTATAGCCTGTTTGGATTTTTCCTGTGACTCAATAGTTTCATTGTATATACTGTATTTAATATTAAAAAGGAAAATGCTCTAGGTTAAATGTACAGCTGGGAAATATCGCCAAAAATCTTCTGACTCTAAAAATGTTCATATAAAGCTGGCCGCACACAGAGAAACGCGACTCATCTCAACTCAACTGGAAATCGGCTTGATGTGTGGCTGTTCCCGACCCAGATTTTTCAGTCTTGATGACGTCCCCACAGAAATCGTGCCGATTCAACGTGTTGAATCACCAGGACTTAAGTCTCTGCAATGTGCGGCGGTCATGACTCGACTAGGCGACTTTTATCACTAGTGGACACGTGTGTCACAACGCAATCAGTGTTTATTGTCAATAGATGGCGACAGTTCCCAGGCGTACGTCGTGCTGTCAATCTGCAGCTGTGTCCGAGGTTCCTTCAATCATGACACCTCCCAATTCAACTCGATGAGTCACGTTTCTCTGTGTGCAGCATCCTTAAGTCAATAACAATGTTTAAACTTAAAATAATGATTTAACATTTATGATGATAAAAACTGACATTTGGTCCTGAGTGCAAGTTGAAGAAACCAGGTGATTATTGGTTTTAAATTATCATTTTAAATATTAATAGAAGATGCAGGAGAATGAAAATTATACAAAAAACTCAAAAACATGAAAAATGCATTAAATACAAAACAAAATATTCAAATAGACAAGACATGAAAAATGCAAAAAAGACAATCTGCAAAATGACATAAAAGATACAAATGATGAAAATGTCAAAGATGAAAACATGCAAAAATGACAAAAATAAAAGATAAATACCGTATGTTCCGGATTAAAAGTTGTGGTTTTTTGCACAGCCTGGCGAGGGGAGCGACAAATACATCGGAGCGACTTGTATTTTGAATAAATTCGAATATAGGGTGTTTGTCACACTGACAGCCGCTAGAGGAGGTGAGCCATGAGCTCTCCCTTCTGGCGTGCAGCGCAGCTCAAGTACGCACCTGCGGCCGTACGCTTGAGCCCCGAACAAATGCGACCTGTTCTGCAGAGTTTTTTTCCTTCTTCATTATACATTTTTTGGCTCGTACGACTAACACAGAGCGACATACCACCCGGAAAATACGGTAAATAGAAAAAGCTAAAAGTAATATATTAAAAAAATGCAAAACACTAACCAAAAATGATAAACATTATCAAAAAAGATAAAAATGACCTAAAAGCAACAACCCAAAATATGAAAAACAACTGTTCATGGCTTATAATTTTGTTCTTTTGATTTATTTTGATTTAATTTAATTAACGTAATGAAAGATGCTGCCAATTATACAAAACTGCTGTTTTATCATTGTGATTACATTCTAACTTCAGTTCATTTACATGTCAGGGTTTCTCCCAGAAAACCTATTAAGCCTGATGGCAGGGTGACCCAGTGGCCAAGCCGTCATTTTTGTGAATTAAGAGGATGCTAAAATGTTGTTAAGAGTCAGTTGTAAAAATTGCAATCCTACACTTGGCAATTTGTTTGAATTATTTATCATATAACTTACATGCCAAGTTATACCATTGATATCTAGGATTATTTCTTCTTCTATTTTGCCATTATTTTTATTTAGCAGGAAAAGTGATATTATATTCCTACTTATTTGATTGGCTCAATGATTTATCAGTCACTGTCACACCAGGACCAATCTGGTGTCACACAGGACGGACTTCGAGCATGTCATCAGACCGTTTGGTTCCTCCTCTCTTACTCGCTCTCCGAGTACCGCTACAAGGCGCTGCATCGTGAGGATGAGTTGGGGGTGAGGTCACGCTTCTGTAAGAGTCATCCCCACGGGTACGACACCTGTGCAAGAACTAGGCTCCAGCCTCCAGAGGAACGTAAACAGTCGTGTAGCGCTGGCTAAGCTAATGGCTAAGGTGGCGTTAGCTAGCTGTTAACAGCTTGGCTCCATGAGAACCAGTCCTTCATAGTCCACCCCCTTTGCGGATTACCTCAGACCCTCTATATGTTTTCGTGTTGCCAAAAAAATGTCGCCATTGCGCTTTTAACACCACCACTGTGACTGGTATGGAGTGTAAAAACCTATTTAAAATGTATAAATATGTGATGCTTAGCCTGGCGGGGGAGGCAGGTGAAGCCTGGTGGCCTGCCAGGATTATAATACACTGGGGAAAACCCTGCATGCACATGACTAGAAATAAAGGATCTATATGTCACATTTCTACTTTTAAATACTTAATAGCAACCTATAATTGTCATGAGAGCTCTGATGTACCAAGGACACCAGACATGATGTGAATCGATGAGAAACACCTTGTGTGTGAAAGCAATAGTCACAAGTATTATAGAACAGCAGAATTCCCATTGCTTTCCCACTGGGTTAAAGAACTAAGTTTGACGTGCATAATGTAGTGTTACTGTGGTGAGGTTGTGTATGAGACTTGATCATAATGTGTACTGTGTTTGATCACTTGCATTAGATTTGAGAGTATGCTGTGAGTTGATGACGCAGACTAAACTGTGGCAGTTCTGACCTAGACAATTCACAACAGCATTTGGTGCAGTCTTTGCTGACACGAACCATGTGGAAAAAGCTCAGAGGTGGTAAACTTTTAAATGGCAATAGTAATATAATCCCTTTACAAAACCCTGAAACATCTGACAAAATTAAACGCACGAAAAATCATTATTCATCATGTTACACGTATCAGGTTTTGTAACGTATCACGTTACAAAATCTATATATCAAATTATGACCCAGGTCTGGTTAAATGTGTGGAAAAAAAACAATAATATGTGGACAAACTAGAAAAACAAAAAGGTGAAGTAGCAAGTGGTGTATGACTCTGCATTTTATCACAGGTCATGTCGTCCTTATTTTTCTGATTTCACCACTTGACACTGCTGCTGGATTTTTCTCCCCTGAGAGTCAATTAAGGATGAAGACGTTACAAATGGCCTGAAGGGGTGAATTCTGCCTTTCTCTGTCACTACTGAGAATGTCAGATATGTTACGGTGTATTAGACAGACAATAACATCTTGTGAGGGGTGGCATTCCGTACAAATCTAATTTCATTTCACCAGGAGAATGCAGATTTAATTTAAAGATTATGGTCACAGACTGACACGAGGCTGCGTTGTGTCTTCTCTTATTTCCTCACAACAGACCACAGCAAACTTCCTGTTCGATCAAATGATTCCAACGGGGTTCTGTTGTACTGTAGTGGGATGTTTTACAAGTTACCAAGAAAAACCACACAGCAGGGGAGGATGCAGAGACAAGGAGGCTAAAGAACTGCAGAGATGAACTACAGGTGAAGGGAAGGCTGCCAAAATTATACTGCAATACAGCTAGAAAGAAATAGTCCCTACATTCTTCATGTCACGACCAAAAGCAGATACAGTATATGACAACTCCTTACAACCTAAATATTTTCATCTTTTAATTGTAAATGAATAAATGTCTTACAATATTTGAATGTGTTTTACTCTTCAAATATAAAAAATAATAAATTTAGTATATAAAAAAATTAAATGGGATGAATGGACAAGAATTACCACCATTTAGAAAAAAAATAAAAATGATTAAGACTATCAAGTTTTACTTTGACAAAATAATCGGGGAAATGAACGTAAATAGAGACACTTAAATAAAATGAAGGAAAATACTTACAAAGTTGACCAAAATGAACAACAAATATGATCAATGACGAACAGAAAAATAATCAATAAAATGAACAAAAATAATCAAGAAAATTAAATAGAAAACTGAACATAAATAATCAAATCATCAAAATAAAAATGATCACAAAAGAGTTACAAAAATGAGGAGGGTTATTAAGAAAAACAAAGAAACCCATATAAAACACCAAAAATAATAAAATAAATATTAACTGCACAAAGCAATCAAAAACATAAACCAAAAAAATTAAGAGTCAAAATAATCAAATGAACAAAAATGCACAAAAAACAAAAATGATCAGAATAATCAAGAAAATAAAGAAACAATCAGTAAAGTTATCAAAAAAACAAAAAAAAAAACAAAATTGAAACTAGCAATAAGATTTAAAAAACATTAAAAAATGGACATAATCAAAATTAACAAATATGCAAGACAATACAAAAACTACATGTCAGGTCCATCACCAAGCCCCTTTTAACCTAGAACCCAATAAGAGACTTGGACACAGAGTATAATCAAACAGGCTCTTTGCAGAGGGAAGAAGACAGGAGCTTGGTATCCATCGGTCTTTCTTCGAAGCTTCCTCCTTCGCTCAGATGTTTTATTAGAATACACAAAGAGGCGTAGTCTTATGTCACATGCTACAGTATTTCATGAAATATTCAACATTTGAGCAATGCAGATTCTATCTAGACACGTTAAGCAGATTCACATACCATGGGTTCACACCTGCAAGGTCAGCTTACGATAGTTGAGACAAAACTGTGTGTGTGTGCAGAGACCAAGTCCCAGTGGAACAGTACAGCACTCACACAGCAAAGGCACAAGAGTAAACAAGAACCATTCAGCATAAGAAGATATATGTTCATTGAGGAAAATGGTAACATGTATTCTTAACTCTAACACTACATACTCAAGAAATTTAACAAAACAATTGAGAAAATGAACAAGAATTCCCAAATAAAAAAAATCTGGAAATACTCAACAAAAATGGACAAAATAATCAAGGAAACAAACAAAAAAGCAACCTATTAAAAAAGGCTCTGTAGCTCATTTTGGATTCCGACCCTCAGTCTGGCAAAGGCAACACTAAAGTACTTTCTGCACAGCACGTCAGTACACACAAACACACACGTATATCAGAGCAAAGTCGAGATGAACAGTGACTGGATGCAGAGGTCTGTAGCAGTGTTTGCATTCCTACAGTCATACAAATACTGCAGTGATCACCACATGAGCTTTCAAAAGAATCCAGAAGAACACCAAGTCCAAAAATACCACGTGCATTGCCATGTGAATATCTGTGTCCTTTCCAAGAGAACAAAGTTTTCAGGAGTAAAAAGAAATGTGATGATGTGGGAAATCCCCGAGGTCCAGCATTTGCTGCTAATTATGCAAACATAAACTTGGTAAATAAGGAGTGTGAATATAACTTTTCTCATGCATATGCAGGTGCAATTATCTCCATTTTCTGTTGGAATAGGGACTGAAATATCGGTCTCCTTTGACCTGGGTGTAAACATAGATGGAAATACATTTCCAGAGAAAGCTGCAGTGAAAATAGCCTCTGGTGATGTCCTTGTCAGACTGTTGAAAACAACAAAGCACCTATTATTACAGCTAAAGCACCAGTTATTAACTAAAGCTGCATGATTTGGTGAAGTCACACTGCATCCACTTGCTTGTTCATCAAGAAAAATACAGATCATTCATGTATATATAGTAAATATCAAGTCAACTATATAAACTTAAAACTAGCGTAAATAAAAGTAAAATAGTTTCTTTTTGCAGTTTTCCACAGTACCACACTAATCACCATATAACATAGGTTGTGTTTCATTTTTAATCCATTTCTGCAATTAGATCACACAAATCCTCCTGGAATTAGATATTTATATTGCATCTTTACATAGGCTGATATTGCAATTATCTTATTTTATTATAAATTTTTTATTTTATTTTTTTATTCCCATTAAAAATTGTAAATACACAACTGGAGTTCTTACATAGTAAGGAGAGAAAATGGGTTCCAGTCACACATTTACATCAAATTTGATTTCACTGGTTTTACATGATCCATCCATCTAGTCCAGATCCTGAAAAAAATGTCCATTTGCCTGTTGAGAGAATATGGTATTTTCTCCTACATATAAATGTTGTACAATATCAATCCATTCCTTACTAGTGGGTGCCACTGGTTTCAACCGTTTTCTTGTAATATGCCTTTCACCTGCTGCCAGATGTTTTGCCAGTAGCTTAGAATATCAAGTACAAAGCTTCACATTTAACAGAAATATTCACAGAAAATATAGTATGTATATGTTAACATAATTGCTCCCACTATGCCCTGATTAGTGAACAGCTCCAAAAACAGGGTAATGATTTGAGTCCTTAGCACCATAAAGTCTACAACAGCCATGTCCACTGCCCTGGTGTCGTTTCTATTGTCCACTGCCCTGGTGTCGTTTCTAGGTGGGAGTAACAAAAATTTCAGAATATTTTTCCAGCAGAATTGATTTTGGAGTTGGAGCTGCATCCATCTGGGCAATGGATGCTACTCCATCGCCCAGATTCTGAATCACCTCCTACTATCCATTGACACTCCCCATGCTCTCGTCTTTCTCAGTCGAACAGACACACTCTGCACCGGCTTCAGGAACTTTGGGGTGTGGAGGAGAACCACACTGCAGGCTTCTCATGAATAGTGATTTTAAGAGAGACACAAAACACTGTTTATAATGATTAAACTGCATAAATGTCAACTGTTGGTGTGTAGAATATAGCGGTAGATTTTCCAAACTTAGAGTCAGGAATCACAATTGGTTATGGAGCCTTTTTATTGGGTTCCTTGGGTTTGGGTGCCAATTTCTGCTCATTGTGTGAAGCATCACTTTACTTTTTGTTTATTTTGTTCAGTATATTGCTCATTTTTTGTTCATTTTCTTCATAATATCCATCAATTTGTTAACTCGTTCGGGATTTCCTGCTTGACATCTTGGAGTGTAACACCAAAAGTGATCGTATTTGAACAAAAAAAGGCAGCACTGCAGCTATGCAACAGTTCAGGGGGCTTGTGCGTAAACTAATGCTGAAATATAGCTTATTGACTCCATAAGAAGGTGATTTTATGGTTATTAGTTTGTTATTAGTGTCAGCTCTTAACCACAACTACAGTCGAGTGTCTGTTGACTGTTTAATAAAATGTATTTTATTAAATGAACAGAAGTGACAGAGGCCTAATATTTTCCAAGTCAGTAGGAGGAGTCGTCGTACTGACCAACCAAAAAAAAACCCAACACACCAGACATTTAATAACATAGCAAAAAAGTAAAGAAGGACCATCAGTTCACTTGTTAGAGAAGCCAAATTAAGGTTTGAGACCATGATAAACCATAATGGTAAATGGACTTGGACTAGTGCCTTTCTATCCTCCAACACTCCAAACTTTATTCCACTGCTTTTCATTCACCCTCTTCACATTCTGAGTGTTCATCGTCTTCCTCAAGGACAATTCAAAATGTGAACATTAACAGTGGGGACTGACCCACAAGCAGTTTGTGGATGACCTGCTCCATCTTCTGGGCCACAGCTGCCCCAAAAACTAATTCACTTGGTATTTTTGTCCACTGTAACACTATGGGAACCAGGACTCAATGGAGCCAATCAAAGGTCTCCTCAGCAGCTGTCGGTGGTATTACAACTCTAAGTTGCACAGCTCTGGTCCTTTCCCACCAGACCCACAGACACCAAAATCTTGAATTGACTCTGATGGCACATCTGTGTGGTGATCTGAAGAGGGCTGTGCACAGGAGATGCCCTCATAAATCTGTCAGATTTGAAACAATTTTGCAAAGAGTGTGAAAATATTGCTACATCAAGTTGTGTCACTCAGATAGACTCCTACCCAAAAAGACTGAGTGCTGTAATAAAAGCCAACGGTGCTGCAACAAAGTATTAGTTTAGGGGTGTGCATATTTATGCAACAAGGTTATTTTAAGTTTTTAATTTTTCCCCTTCAAAGGTTTCAGTTTGTTTGTACAATTGCGTTGTAGAGGTTATAGGTCACATTTAAGGTGGAAAAAGTTGTGAAATTATTTATCTTGGTGTCGATTTTTTACATCACAAAAACCTGGCATTTTAACAGGGGTGTGTAGACTTTTTATATCCACGGTATATATTTATTTATTGTTGGTTGTTCACTCATGCAGCACTGTTCTACTGTAAGGGTGAATCCCAGAACCTCCATTTTCCCCCTATTTAGTTTGAAAACTTCATTTTTCGTGTGAGTGCTTACCAGTAGTTGTGATAAATTTTCAGCTTACCATATTTCTATCAGAGTGTTTACCTCATCCTCACTCCACATCTGGCCGCGAGCCATTTCTCCAGGCTTTGATGGAACATGTGCATTTGTTTTGGCTGTTTACCCACATTTCCTGGATTTGGTTCACTAGAAGTGGACTGAGACCTGTTTGTAGGCACACCAGAGTTCACTCCAGTGATCCCCAACAGTTTGATTCACACCTCCCCAAACAAACCAGACTTTCTGAACAAACGAACTAGAGTTCAATTAATGAGGGCTAGTGTAAATACAACCTTAGTCCAGTTCTCATCTTTGAACCAAGCCATTCAGTAAAACAGAGGGAGGTCCACTGAAATGCAAAGAGCCAGGACTTTTTGTCTTTTGTAACCAATCAGAGCCTGAAATCAAAAAAAGTTTGGAAAACATTTCAACCTCCACAGAACCAACCACATTTAGAAACAATCAATGTCAGATTCTGTAATAGTATAACTTGCTAAAAAGAACTATATTCCTTTCTGCACATATTTCTTTTGGGTTGGTCTTCTCCTGTGGCTCTGACCATTTTTTTTTCTTTTGTTTTCCCTACACTGCAGGAGCAAAGGGCACGATCGGTCTTGAACTCAATGGACATGATGATTGACAACCTTGTTTGGTCCTGTGTCGGTCTGCATGAAGGTCTCTGGTGGTTTGGGCAAAACCTCTGAAACACCTTTGAACTGCAGTGTATTCTACTGCGAGGGCAAAAACAAATAATTTACGAGCTGCAGAGTGAACTATTACTGTGTTTGTTTCCTTCGCTGTCATCTGTAGCCACCCCCACCCAACACACACACTCACTCTCGACAATCCCCACTCCACAATCCGAACACAGACTCTGGTTTCCACAGCAACCAAGTCCCAGACTTATTTGCCAGCTTTAGTTACTTGACCAGCGAAAGACCCCTTCATTTTGTTGAAGAAAGAAATGCCTTACTCTGAAACCCTTCAAAACAACACTGTAATTCCAAAAGAGGATTAGAAATATGAACAGCAGAGACCAGGCAATAAATACTGTACAGAATTCCATGCGGGTTTCTTTACAGTTTAGAGGGAGAGGATTAATTGTGAGTTCACATTTTATATGGTCATTTTAAAGCTTCCAGGAAGGGGTTTTATGAATTATGGATGTTGTGCGTTAGTGACTTACAGCTGAGCCTCCTCCTTGTAATGTTCACATTGATCTAAAATAAAAATGTGTCTCGCGTCTTACAACTGTTTTCTGACATGCAATAGCAATGTATGTAAACAAATGATCAGGCAATTTATAAGTGAAGTGGTGTTCCTTTTTTTTAACTTGTGTCTTGTCTTTCATGCAGTGAGCCTTTGATATAGAAAAAGTCCTGTAGTAATGATGTTTTACAAAGACTTGAGCAAGCTGAAATGTCATCATTAAGTAAACCCATTTTGAATTTACACTTGAACCAAGTTATCAGACTGAAAGCTCAGACGCCAAGTGTTGTACAAGTGTGTGTGCTGAATTAGTCACGTTAAATCCCAATGGCAAAGTTTGACTGTGCTGAAATGTCCCCACCAAAAAAGGAACATCCAAACCATGTGGGTATACATACCAAATTTTCTACTTTCTGCAATGGTATGGCAGCTTCAGGGCTCAGAGAACAGTGTGGTTGCCTGCTCAGCAAGCCTGGTGGGTGTAGGGTGGCCAATGCTCCTGAAAGTAGCAGCATTTGCCACAGAGACATACAGTAACACTAGCCACAGGCATGTTAACTGTAGCTCATGACCCATAAATGTAAGACTATTGTCCACTGCCACAGTACTAACTGAAAATGTCTGCCATTGCTTCTGTGTGCCTTTTCACCCTGTGTAATTACAGCTTCACCCTCCACAGTAATTAGGGACTATTTCAACAAGGATGTGGAATGTCTGTTTTTCCATTCCCTTTATCTCCTTCTCTCCTACACCCCTATGGCAAAGCAGTGCATGTTCTTATATACAGCAAAAAAAAAATCCTTAGGTGTTTTTTTTTGTGGAGGGTAAGCAATATTTTGACGTCAGGCATGTTAACAAGGTGATTTCGAATCACTCTTGACCGTCAGCGATGGCTACAAACCTTCATTGCTCTCATTACAGACTAGCTGTAGATTTAGCACTGAGCATCTCCAGCAGTCTCTGTCCTTGAAAAAGCAGTGATGAGTAAAAGAAAAGAGAGAATGTCTCTAAACCATCCACCCCCGGATGCGCAGAGAAGGTGGGTGTGTGGAGCAATAGTCCTCTCTCTGCATCGCAGTCAAAGGCATAGAGAACAAATCTGCTGTTCCACAGGCAATGAATGTTATGATATTTCCTGCAGTGCATAATGCAATTTTTCAAGGCCCCCGGCAACAGCAGGAATAAACTTGTTGAAACACCATATTCTGGAGGCAGATGTTCGGGAGCTGAAGTCATTTTAAACTCCATTAAATCGCATATTATGAGGCAAGTGGCGCCTGATGTGATCTAGTACTAGAAAAAAAAAGGTAAATAAAGTGATGGATAGCATATTATTTCCAGTGCTGGCGGTGGCTCTGGATGACATCTTAATGCAAGACCACAGGTACAAAGCGAAGCACTGTATATACGACAGACAGCTAGTTTACACTGAATGTCTCATGGGGATTTTATGGAGCATGTACAATTAGAACAGGTTCAACATGTTTCTTTTATCTTTCTGCATCAGACACACACATATTTGCGAGCTGAGTAACCTCCTTGTCAACTGCTTCTCCTCCCTCTCACTTGCCTTCTACATCCCTTCACCAATGCCAAGTCTTTTAGCACAATGATATGACAGAAACACATAAGAATAATGGCACGTTGTTGCTAAGAGACCACCTGTTCAGATTTCCCACATGAGGCTGTGGTGAAACTGTAGTCCTCATATCATCATCACAATATCATTCATCTGAGTGTAGTAAATGTCACGACAATTTTTCATCTGAGGGGGAAGCCTATTATATAAGATGTCTTTAAGGCAGGAAAAACTGCATTTCGAATCGTGGTTATATCTGACTTCATGCTGCGCCAGTATCGGAATCATGGCACAATGAAGAGCCTCAAACCAGGGAGGATAGTGTGTCATACTTGATCCAGGTAACGTCAAACAACTATTTGCTTCATAACAGCCATTTGAGAAAATGGCATCCGCTGCTTTCCAGGCTGTGTTGACAATTAGGGAGTGGTGTTGCATGGGAAAATGAGTGTTGTCCTGAGGGCTGGTACAGAATGAGGCACACCCTTCTATTGGCTTACCTGACAGGGCGTGTTTGAAACCGGCACCACCATGGTTGGGACGTAGAATAGACAACACTTCCTGTAGCAAGAACGCTGAGAAAATACTGAGAAAAGTAAACGTGACATTTGTACTACAGGGTAGGTTCCAATAGTGGCCTCACATGTAACAGACCAGTGGAAATCATGTTACCTCCTAAAGGGGGCATTACTAATCGAATCAAATCACAGTCGTAATCGCAATATTAGCCTGTGCTGTTACATAAAAGTGTTAATAGTTGGCTTATTTTGTTGATTTTATGTTGATTATCCTATCAATGTTATTTATTTAGTTCTTATTTTGTAAACTGTTGACCATTTTTGTTCATTTCATTCAATATTTTGTTTCTTTTTGTTATTTTTGATTATTTTGTTGATTATTTTGCCAATTTTTTTGGTTATTTTTGTTTGTTTTGAATTTTTTTCAAGGTCTTACCAAGTATTAATTTCATTCTCTATCTTGTCAATTCTGTTGATTTTGTCCATTTTGCTGAAATTTTGATTTATATTTTATCAGTTTTTGCCCTTTTGCTGGTAATTTTGACAATTATTTGGTAATTTTATTCATTTAGAATTTTTTTCATTATTTTACCAATTACTGTCCATTTTGTTGCTCATTTTGCCAATTTGGTTAATTCAGTTCATATGTTGGTAATTATTTTTTGCCATTTTTGTTTGTCATTTCATTGATCATTTTGTGAACTCTGATCATTTTTGTTCATTGTGTTGGTATTTAGTGTATAATTTTACAAACTTTTGCTCATTTAGTGGATCATTTTGTCAGTTTGTCATTTTTGATCATTTTCTTAATATTTTTTGAGTATTTATTCATTTTGTCATTGTTTTCATTCATTTTGTTGATTATTTTACCAATGTTTGTCCATTTTATAAATTGCTTTGATAATTTTTGTTCCATCTTGGTGAGTTTGTCAATTCTTT
>JAQQAE010005232.1:0-17861 GCA_029823295.1 Pseudamia nigra | reverse complement strand
TCACTATTAAACATAGTCCTGAGTTCTACTGTTGTTTTTTTTACAATTTGATTTCACCACACATTTAAGTGATTACATGATCATTCAAGATGTTTTTTCAGCCACATTTTTTCTTCAAAGATGATGGTTCCCCACTATCCTTATATGACTTGCTGCCAGCCGAAACATAATCACACATGCAGAAATTATCCAATGGGAGGCTCGTACCTATTTGCTTAGTTAAATCCAGGTGGTGACCTGTTTTTTGGCTCGGCAGTGTCTATGTCATTGTGTTTTTGCATTTCGCTGATTTTGTTTAAAGGTCCAGTTGACGATGTTTGCATACTAACTAGTAAATTATCGTTCAGGGTAAATGATATAAATGATTGAACAGGCGACCTGCCAGTCAGCTTGGCTTACAACCTCACTGCTGTCAAGCTAGTACAGGTATGTCTGTTCTTTTCTGAAATGCAGCCTGTTTCTCCTTTCTCCTTTAGATAAGCTACAGCTGCTAACTACCACTTTGACGGTTTTCCACTCCGGGCTGGTGCACCTACCTGTATGTGGTTGTAAGCTATGTTGACTGGAAGGTCGCCTGTCCAAACGTCCCACGGACAGTGACAAACCATGGGCTACTAGCTAGTTTGCCATCAATTCTTCATTTTTTTACTCCTGGTAACTTTTCAAATCAAAATTGCAAATTGCAACATTAGTCCCAGTAATTGTAATATGACCTTTTCACTAAATTGTGCACCCCTACAAGTGTGAAAAAGCTGTGTTAAAGGTAATTTGCATGTATGTTGTACATCTAAAGAGGTGATGTGTGTTACCCAAAGTTCCACTGTTTATACTTGCATAGTTAGACGTAATGGCATTTGTTTGTATGATGTAATTCATGAAAACCTGACATTTTACATCCTGTAGCTGCAGCTTGGAGGAGGTTGTTCTTTCATAATGGAAATGTATGCATTGTGGAACAGGAGGGAAATGCTGAGTGAGACTGTCGCTCATGCAGATCATAAAAGGAACTTGAACAATGTATTTTACATATCTGTTGTTTTGTTTTGATGCAGAACCTGATGGGAAAGAAGTGGAGTTTCAGCTGATTGGTGGAGGAGAGGCAGAAGGGGAACACAGTCCAGACACGCCCCTCAGTCCCAGCTGTGACCCGGGCTGCAGCTGTGTGTGTCACCTCCAACGACCCGGCATGAAGCTGATCTGGGTCCCAGTGGAGTCGGAGGAGGAGGTGGAGGAGGACAGTAGACAAGAGGTGGAGGAGGGTGGACAGGACGGGAACAGTGATGTTGAGTATGACTGGGAGGACGACGTGGAGGATGCTGAGTTGGAGGCGGCAGGGGGAGGGGAAAGTGAGGCAGGGGACGAGGTGGACAGGACATCTGTGGTGGATGATACAGAGTTGTTGAAACAAGGAAAAGCAAAGTTCCACCAGTCTCTGGATGTTTTAATCACTGAGGGTAATAGGAGACGTTCAGACCCGGGTCCTCACTCTGTCATCACATCCATCTCTGCTGCTCGCTCTCACTCTCCCCCCATTCCCCCAAAACGTACCCAGTCCCCAAACTACAACAAACCCCAGCCAAACGAAGATGAAAATATTTACGAGGCCACTCTTCACGTGGTTGACCCTACCCCAAAACGGAGCGCGTCTGAGTGTAAGGACCTGAACATCCCTCAAATTAAAGTGAGGAAACCACCACGTCGCTCCAAACTGTCCTACAGCACCTCAGACCCCACGTCAGAGTTTCAGATGGATGGAGATTTACTCCCCAGCCCAGAGGACATACCCCCTGCCATCCCGCCCCGTATGCCCTTAAACCAGGATAGCCGCAGCCTCACACCGGTGCACAGGGCTGGCATCCCCCTTCCTCAGCCCACCATGGAGGAGTGGCGCACACTGAGGCCCTCATCCCCAGGCAGCTCCTCCACCAGTGGCCTGAGCCCCCAAAAAGCCATCACTCCACCTCCTAGCAGCCCCCTGCAGCCATGCAGACCACCACCTCCACCACCAAAGACAGACACCAGGAGGACAAGCAGCGCCTCTGTGCAGTCCCTGACACAGAGGAAAGGTCTGCATCCAACTAATCCCACACATTTTAACTTGCTATGTTGGGCAGGGGACCATATTTCAGACATTATAGTAAAGCAAAAAACAATCCTTTCACAGAATAAAATGATACTTTCAAAAAAGGAACAATTTTGCATCTTAAAACAATGATGCTTTGTGAAAACTAGAGGGCACTCAGAGAGCACATCCCTCCTCCACTACCTCCGAGGCTGTTGTTCACTCAAACTGTTATTTTTTAACCAGCCAAGGAGGTTATGTATTTATGTCTGTTTGTCTGTCTGTTAGCAGGATTACGCAAAAACTGACAGATTTTGATGAATGGCCCTATTTTGCAATATTAAAGGAAGTGAATAACGGATCCAGAATCTGCATCCTTACCGGGCTCACCTCCAAACTTTAATGGGTTCATCCTTGACCCAAGGGCTACCTCTGGTGGAAATTTCATCTAAATCTGTCCTGTAGTTTTTGTGCCAAACAGACAAGCCAATATGATCACATAACCTCCTTGGCAGAGGTGCATCTAAGGTGTGTCAAAATATTCATAACTTAATAATAATAACAACAACTTTTACCTCAAATAATGCCACAGTATCTAAACAAATAACCACATTGCATGTCAAAGTTATCACATACTATCTCCAAATAAGGATACATTATCTCAAAACTGACATAACATTTCACAGTAGTGACATTGGATCTAACATAATGAAGGATATAACTTTTTGATGACATTGCATCTCAAAAATAATAATGCTGCCTGGCCAAAAAAAAGGTCACCACCTGGATTTAACAAAACAAATAGGTACAAGCCTCCCATTGGATAATTTCTGCATGGGTGATTATGTTTCAGCTGGCAGCAAGTCATACAGTATAAGGATAGTGGGGAACCATCATCTTTAAAGAAAAAATGTGGTTGGAAAAAAATCTTGAATGATCACACTGGTAATCACTTAAATGTGTGGTAAAAAAAAAAACAACAGTAGAACTCAGGACTATGTTTAATAGTGAAAATAAAATGGTCTTGCACTTATATCGCACCTTTCTACCCTATGGCACTCAAAGCACTTTACATTGCTTTCCATTCACCCATCCACACACCAGTGACACTCACTGGGAGCAACGTGGGGTTCAGTGTCTTGCTCAAGGACACTTTGGCCTGTGGACATGAGAAGCCGAGGATTGAACCACTAACCCTTCGGTTCCCGCTCAACCCGTACAGTCATGCTATGAATACCTTAAAATACATTTAGCCAAGTTGTATTGTTATTTCTGACTTCTGATACAGGCAACATGGCGCTCCTTCAAAAAAAACATCAATCACAAACAACCACAGATGCAGGCTGGACAGGAAACAAATAAATGGAAAACAAAGCTAAGCAGTGATGAGAAGCATTGCTCTAATCTGCAGCCCTCCTCTATGTCTGGATGAGAATATTTTACAAGAAGAGGATTTCAGATCTATACTCACTTAATGATACTTCAACAGGAATGAACATAACTTACAGTAGACTTAACCTTGACATTGTTACGTTTACAACAACAGGACACCATTCAGATCACTTCTGGTTTGTCACTAGCCAGTACCTCCTGGGTCCAGATGGTCTGGCCTCATCCTTTTCATCTGGTTTCTTGGTGGCTGTAACCTTTTCGGCACTGTCCAGGAGTGCGCTTAATGCAACTCTGCGAAACACGTTTCCATGGGCCTCCTTTATGAACTGCACCAGCTGGCGGATATCACAGTACAGACCCTGAGAGGGAGGAGGGTGACAATCAAGTGAGAATGAGGCATGTGTGAAGACACTGTGTTAGAGGAAAGAAACACACAGAAAATATTAATGAACTACCTTAAATCTGGTCAAAAATGACTCTGCAGTTCAGTATTTTTGCAAATGCATGCGAACACCCAAGTGTGGGAATGGAGCTCGGTTATTAAGTCGTGAGCTCCAGCCTGTGAGTGGGTGGCCTCTGATTCTGTGCCAGTCCTAAGCCAGCCTTGAAAAGTGTGTCATCCTCCGCCAACGTGTACAGAGTGGCAACTGATTCCTCTTGGAAGGAGTCATCCAAATCACATCACAGGACACATAAAGGAACATTGTTTATATGCTATGAAAGGCCTCTGGTATGGTACTAGTGGTCCATTATTATTTTTAAAAAATGCTTTATGTGGCAAATACAGGACAGTGTAGTGCACAGAATAAAATGTTCTCTTATTTCTTCATATTAAATTTGATACTCAAAGCTTAGGAACCAAAGATTTACAACAAAGAACAAACGAAGACTCCATAAATGATTAGTCAGGCCTGAATTGAGCACCGGTCCACATTAAAAATGTAATGTAACATCCCTCCTGAGTGTTTGGATTAGGTAGATGTCAAAGCACTGAGTTGACAGTAGGTCAAGAAGAAGTCATGTAGAAAATAAACACCATGGATAATTTTAGTCAGCACTCACCAGGTTCTCGGGACTGTGCAGCTCGTGAGTGGTCGAGGCACAGCGGGTGATGAGGGACTTGAACATGCAGCCCACCACTACTGCCTCCATGTTCTGGGCCACGGACTTGTTGTCCCCTGTGGTGAAATTGTTCCCGAAGCCCGCCTTGTCTGGAAGCAACAGGGAGGCGGGAGAGACCACGGATCACACAGGGGGTGGTTTAGTCAGCGCTGGGAGAACATATTTTTACTGACAGCTGACCAGCCTGAGTATAAAACAGTTAGCCCATACAACAGGGAGAAAAGGGCAAAGGAAAAGGGTTCATAAAGCATATGGGGAGAAGCAAACTGAAAAGGTTTTTGGGGAGGGAATAAGGAATACATGCAAGTGACTAAGGCCTGCTATAAGAATAGTGGGACCGATCTTGGTCCAGTTATGGTTGGTAGTCATTATAAAAATAGTCTCTATAAAGACAAAATTCAACCAGTAAAGTCTAAATTTTTTGATTTGCAGGCGAGTTTTGTCACTTTTGGACAGAGTGAGGGGTGCAGAAATGAAAGTGCGGTGCCTAGGGAAGGGTCTGATTGGGTCAATGTATTCACTTTATTACTGATACTATATTGACTGTTATTGATTATTATTGATCATGTGTATCTACCGATGTTTCTTTTTTTCGCCCTCCTGGACCTCTCACCTGCACTGCCGTACTCTGCAAGAGAAAAGAGGCGGGGCACAAGTTGATTGACATCAGGCCAGCACAGACATGTATGTGGTGTCAGAAAGGACGTGGCACCCCACCTCCACTGAGGAGGTGAACTCGAAAGGCACACATACAGCTGCACATAAAAACAACACACACACCAACCAACTACACAAGGTGCCCTGTGCACTTTCAGAATCAAAACACTCATCACTTCAGTAACTTGCCAATTGAGCTGTATCATTTGAAGCTGGTTGCTTTAATTTAAATTTCAGGGCAAAACTGAATTGGCATGAACAATGTGTCTCAATACTCAGCGATAAAGTCGCTGATTGAGCAGAAATGTAATGGGCAAAGCTTTGGATTGGCAAGTGTACAGAATGGATGAGCGAGTAAGGAAGGCAGGATTCAGCTCATTGAGGTGGATGAATTAAAGGAGGGAGGATGGAGGCAGGAGGAGGACAACAAAAAGGGACGCAAGACAAGAGACAAGTGGAGGACACAGATATAAACAGAGATAGCGCTGGAATGCAAAGTCGAAGTGTGGGGTGAGACAGCCGTAGTGCAATTCAGCTTTGTCAACCACACAGGAACTCGGTTATTGTCATATATTGCAGAAATTTTGTACATACTACCCTGTAATGTAGCACTCCCATTAGAGCTCGGAGTGTGATGCAGGTATAATACAAATAAAATAAACAAAAACAGAGTTTGCTTGAGTGTGAACATCTGCATGATACTGCTCAAACACTTATTTGATAATCGATTAATCGTAAAAGTCGCTCAGCTGCTGTTTAGATACAGCAGCTTCTAGAGTAAGTTTATGTTTGCAAGCTCTGTTTTGCATTTTGAGCTTTCTGAAATATTGGAGACCACAGATTAATCGATTGTTCAAATAAACCATTAACAAATTAACTTATTATTTGCAGCCTTTTACCACAGAGAAAGTAGGGCCACACTAAAGGTAAACAAGTTGGACATTTCCAGAATAAAATCACAACATTTTGAGAAAAAAGCCATGAGAATGAATTCATTACATTTCAAGTGAAAAAGTTACAATATTATTAGAATAAAGATTTCACCATTTTGAAAAAGAAAATAAATTACTACAAGAAAATAAAAATTTCAGCGTTGAATCAAATGCAATAGTCTAAGCCCAGTACCTTGTATTTATATTTCAAACTGTTTCATTATGTAATTTTAAACTGATGGACATTTTATTCTATCATACTGTGTCTTTTGACAATAATTAGTAGAGTCTCATTTTCCAACTTTTTTCTCCTGATATTTTGACATTGCTTTCAAAATATTAGTTTATTTCTCACCTCAGTGTGGCCCTCATACGTTGTCATAACTCTAATACCGATGGACCTGATTCCTTTTTGTTGAGAGCAGTTCCACTCACACCTTCCTCATACTCACTATCAGTGATGGGCTCCATGCAGAAGCCCAGTAGAGCGTGCAGGAAGTCGACAATGTTGTTAAGGGAGTCCTTGTTGACGTACTCTCTCATTGTTTGACGAAACTGCAGCTTGTCCAGCTTGTACAGGCTGGTCAGACAGTTCTGAGCCTGTGAAGTATATATTCGATTTAAAGGAGACATATTGTGAAAAATCTAGTTTCTGTGCATTTTTAGCATGATGAAAACATGTTCCTTGGCCCTAAAATAATGTTGCAGTATCAAAACAGTCAGTTCAGGGACAAATAGTGCATGGAGCTTTTCTGATCAGGCCAACTGATCTGCCTGATAACCCTCAGTTTGCCTTCTCCCTCAGATGTGACGTCACATCTCCTGTCAATCACCTCAGCTCTCAGTCTGGGCCCCAGCCACATGACACAGGCCAGTCGGTCTGGTTCACTTCACACTAGTCCCTACCGGTATCCTGTCTCATTTATGTAAGCCACACCTGAACTCTGTTTGGTCTGACCACCCTATCACTCAGAAAAATGAGCCACCAAAGAGCGAGGGGCAGTGAGGGACCAAGATTTTTTCAAGCCAAGGTTCACAGACGGGAAAAGAACTCAGCAAATTTTTTTAAAAAGAACGCTGTGAGGGATTTTGAAGCTAAAACTATATTTACAGAATTTTTAGGGTCCAGAAACTTTAAATATTTTGCCAGAAAATGAACAATATGTCTCCTTCAAATAACAATATGCAGAAAAGACTTTAAAGGCTGGAGCTTTGGATCAGTTTAGGTTGAAACTGAAGTGGCTTTATTGGCATGTATCATTCCTGTCAGTCACATCAAGTATCTTTTGTTACACTGTGGCTAAACTGAATATATAAATACATTGTTTCAGGGGTGGGCAAATTCAGGCCTCAGGGCTGGTGTCCTGCAGGTTTTCCAACTGCCTCTGCCCTGCCCACTGTATCTTCCAGCTTCGGACTGACTGAACACACCTGATCCAGGTCATTAACAGTGGGTAGAGCAGAGACAGCTGGGAAAAAATGCAGGACACTGACCCTCAAGGCCTGGATTTGCCCACCCCTGGTATATATAGACCTTTCACAGTGGCTACTGCAACACTGTGCTTCCAGAATAATCAATGAAGGTGGCTACACCATGCATGAGACCAGAGAATCTTCTTCTTCTCCTTTCGGCTGCTCCCCTCAGGGGTCGCCACAGCGAAATACCAATGAATAGCATGTTTGGTCTGGCGGAGGTTTTTTACGTCAGATGCCCTTCCTGACACAACCCTCACAACAACCTCCTAGACCAGAGAGTAAGTAATACATATTCATGACAGGGAACAAGTGGCAGTGGGTGACTTCCCTCTCAAGTCTCAAAATAAAATTATTGCTAGAAGGAATACAATGACTAAAAATTAATTCTAGCTAAACACTACTGTGAATGAAAAGATCTTAATCAAGGGATCGCTAGGATTGGATTTAAAGTGTTTGCCTTTTCCGTAGTACAGTGGTCCCTTGTTTATCGCAGGGGTTACGTTCTAAAGATAACCCGCAATAGGCGAAATCCGCAAAGTAGATTCCTATGGAAAAACTTGCTCTGGCTAACGCTTGATTCGCTCAGTGAGCGTGACGCCGGAATGGATTGAATTCGTTAGCCGGGGCACCGCTGTACTTGTTGTAAGGCTGTAAAACCCCTCACCACACTATTCTCAGACAGGCATTAACATTTTCTCACATTTCTCTCTTATTTAAACACTCTCAAAATTCAAACCTTTGTAGATTTTAATGATCAACCTACGAAGCTGGACACATAAGAAATTATTAATAGTGACTCACGTGTCACCGTACCTATGACCGCGCCTCTTCATCCTGGCGTCGCTCTGTTGTAGCGTCTTTTTCCAATGAATGCCTTCGTCGACATTGTGGGTTTTTGTCGGAGCGACAACTTGCAAACATACAGCACTTAAGAGTCGCACTGCTAGCGATCAAACATTTGTGTAAGTTTGGTGAGCTGAACGCATTTTGTACAGTAAAGCACAGGAAACACAGCACGGAGATTGATTGACAATAGCCTTAGCCAATCAGGACGCAGAACACAATGCGCAGGTTCTCCTTTAGCCAATCAGGACACAGAACACAATGCGCGTTCATACACTGTATTAAAAAAATACATGAAAATTGCACTAAAAAAAAAAATCTGCGAAACAGCGAGGGACCACTGTATATTATAACTACATCTACTGTTCCTCTTATTTACAGATGACACCAACTCTTATGTCTCACAAAGACCTGAGTACTCTTACTTCAAATTCAATGAGGATCTCTTAAAAATATGCCATTTGGTTTCAAGCGAATAAGCCATCATTAAATGTAAAAAATGTCATCTTATGATATTTGCAGAAAAGAAGAAATACAAATCTGAAAAAAAAAAAAGCATTGGAAATGTCCACATAGCTTTAGTACCGGTAATTATTTTGTTAAGAAATGTTCCGTAAATTCTTACAAAATCAGACAAGCCATGAATTTTCATATTTATGTAAAAAAATCCCAAGTAAATGATAAAATGAGTCTGATTTGATGAAATCGATACCAACCAGTTTATATTTTAAAAAAGTCTTATTTTGCTTTCAAAATATAAACTGCAATTGTCAAAGAACACGTTTTGTATAATTTAGTTTAACACTAAAATCAACTTTATAAAATGTGTTTAGCATTTTCAAAATTATATTATGGTTTAATTAGCAATTCTGTAGTTGAATCATAGATTATATACTGTATGACCTTCATGCACATGCGATTATTATTTCAAATTTGAACAGGACAAAGATTTTTGTTTCTCAAAGTGAGCTGTATAAATGAGATTCTATTTGGAGTGGTTGTTAACGAGTCTGTACATGTTTCTATGAAACATCACATTCAGTTTAGTTCAAATGTACTCATGTTTTCATCATGTGAAATGAATCAAAATCTCGAACCCTTTAATTTACCAATTTTTAAAATTCACCTGTTGCCCAGGCTCTCATAAGAATGACCCACATGTAAAAGCCTCCTCGGCGTCAGGGTCGTATGACGAACTATCCAACTTGTGTGTCTGGATGTGGATTCACTTCAAAATGCACAGAGCATCACAGCACATTATGGTCAGCTTACAAAGGTCAATCATGCAGAAGTTCACTAATTTTCGTATAAAAATCATCTTTACTACATCTATAGGTTAGTAATAATGTACAGTACTACAAAAATGCTGCAATATGAAGAAATGAGACATTTTTGGCAGTGATGTGTTTATTAAATAAAATATATAAAACTGTAAATATAAGTATGTTACAGACGTCTGACTGACAGAAGAGTTTTATTTGGAATAAAGGTCAGCGTTGTCCTCTTGTCCTGCATTGTCCTTCACGTACGTCCACAGTCCTCTGAGACTGGATCCAGACGGAAGACATCACTGCGACATGTCTCATTAGAAGAAGTCTGATGGTGTGCTTATGGTCTGTCTAGTTGAGCAATGTCTTCTCAATCCGAGACTGAACCTGAAAAATAAAAGTATACATACATTTTCTTAAAAAAAGAAAAATAAATAAAATGTTGGAAAAACGATGGATGCAAATGCAGTAAAAATGGTGACATGTACAGAATCTAATTACAAACCAGTGAACAGATAAATGGATAGTAGTCCTCAGTAGATTTGAAGCCAGTGTAATGTTTGAGTAACACACACAAGTGTTTTTACGTATATATTACGCTAAAGCTCGTTTAGGGTTGTTATCAGTGGTGATTCTTTGTCTTTTTTATGAAACAATGAAACAGGTGTTTGTCACATGTCTAAATAAAACTCATGTAAACTGTTCACCCGCAGGTTTTATTCGCAAATATAAATGATTACTTCATGTGTAAACATGTATATTTACGCCATGTATTCCAGCTGAAGATGAGCCCAACACATAATAAACTACGTTATGATTAATGTGAACATTAGAATCATCTTATTGGAGCTGGACATGTACTGTACAAGTATTCTGCACTTTACAAATATGTAAAATGTTTGAGTTCTAAGAGGAAAACAAGAAGTACTCAAAGATGAATTTGTTGATGAATTGTTTTCTAGACATAGCATTTTCTCTTCTACAGTGTGACGTAGATAATGTTTCACAGTTTTTATATTCTTTACTGCACTGTCCTACATATGAACCAAGAGAATGATGAGCAGCAACTTTCACACAGGAGAATTAATGAACATGTCAATGAAATAAGTGTGAAATTCTTGTACTGAATTTATAAAAAATATAAATATTAAGAAAAGCAGCTGGTCCACAAACAATGCTGAACAATTAAGGTTAACCTTATTAATATCAGTGTCAGTGAGGAACACGGTGTTATAATCAGCATTTTACACCGATATACATTAATGACATGTTGAATTCTTCTGGATTCATTGGCTCTTCTTCTCCACCATGTGACTAGTGCAGCTAAAAGCCAAGAAACAGTTCATATCCAGTAACTGGATCCGTTTTTATTTATGACATGATCAGCTGTTTACACAAATACATGGTTCGCTACGTTACAGATAATATTTATGGTTCTAGTGCTCCGTGCTGATGTATTTTAGCAATATAACTGAGTTTACATATAGTATTTAACATAAGTCCACATGTAATTCTCATAAATCATAAAACATCAAACACTATGAGAGTTTACTTACCGTGTCTATGTTGAGGTGCAGATGAAGTTTACAGGTGAAGTCCACATTTTAACCACCGCTCTCTAATGTTGGTCTCCGTTGGGAAGGATGTGGCAAGATGCAGCTGATTTCTGGGACGCCCTATGTTTGTTTTTTTGTTAGCGGAAAACAGGCGGAGTTGACCTGAGTCGGGGGCGGGGCCAGCTCTCAGGTGAGTGACAGTGTAATGTAACATCATATATGAAGAGAAGGCAAGGCGCAGTTTTTCAGTCAGTGAGCTGACCTGATAAGAAAAGCTCTGTTTGAATCAGACCTGATTGTGCTGCTGCTGAAACATTATTTCAGGGACATGTTTTGTCACGTTAAAAAGCACAGACATGTTATTGTTGAACATGTCTCCTTAAATAACACTTAACTCAGTCTGAGGGACAAATGTGCTCCGATATGTAGATTCCATTGTCAGAGAGGGACATGACACACTTCATGTGTATGTTGGTGGTGGTGGTGGTGGGGGGTGTGGGTCAAACAAAGCATAAAAAGAAAATCAACACACAAATATAAACACTAGTATGACTGGTTGAATCAGATCCAGATGAGGGGGCTGCGTGGTGAGACACAAGTAGTTCATCATTTGAAGAGAACGACACCTCTGGTAGAAACACATGCAGAATGGAGGGAATGAAATAAACAAACAAGGAGCTGAAACCAAAGAAGATCAAAACTGGGAAAGTAAAAGTTGGTGGTTGACGTGACAACAAGACTACACCACGGCTGCAGGCTGGTCTCTGATTGGCTGTACATACCGACAAGATTTCAACACTCTGAAGAAGACCACACCCACAACGCACAGCAAGAGAGAGAGGAGGGGAAGCTCAGGTTGTAAGTGTCGCTCAGTTCATCAGACAGTTGTTATTTACTCAGACAGACACACAACTTCATGTAGCATTAACAGGACAGAGGGACAGAGGACGAGCTCTCATTTAGGAGATGAAGACTTTAGATGTGACATCAGCTCTGCAGGAGTCTTCAGTAAACTGACTAGGAGCTGATGTGAAATTTAACATCACTGTAACACTAAGCACTGAGGGAAATAAGTAAGGGTGGGGGCACTTAGACACTACTAATGTTACCTTAATGAAACAGGACTGGGCAATCTGACATCAGTTTTCTTCTGAATCATATTTATTATGAGCTCCTCTAGAAGGTTACGGTTTCAGGCCTGTTAGCAGGACTAACCCAGTCTTCAGTAAATCTGGTTGAACATTCGGATTCAGGCCATGGGGGAACTCCAACAATAGTCACAGATCCATGGATTGTTTAAAAGATAATGTGTGAACTCGTACAGTTAGTACACGGATGCATCAGGACCTTGGTGCTACAATTTAATTTAACCTTGCACCAAATATTTCATGGACATCAGGTCAGTTGTCAAATATGAAAGCATGAGCTCATTGGCAGTTTGAATAAAATTCCTGTACATTAGACAGAGGGTGACTAAATGGAGCTTTAACTGTGAGCGCCCTCTGGTGAGCATTCTGACCTCCTTTTTGAACAGATTCTATGTGTAAATAAAAACCATCCTACTCAAACATTTATTTTTAAATGGCCCCAGTGGCAGCAAACGTTACATTATGTCTTTACATGGTTAAGTAAAGGTTAGAATAAAACAGAAGATCACCTGCTGCTCATTGAAGTCAGTTTCAACACTCCGTGGATTCATCTGATGATAAAATGTGATGCATCAGTGCATCACATTTCACAGTTGATGCATTGGTGAGTGGCATCACCTGCAACTCACTGATGCAGGTGATGCAGTACTCTGCAGTACTGATGGAGTATTTTCAACCACGTACAGTACTCTGTGGAACATTTTCCCTCTCTTTTACCTGGCCACAGTTATAAATAAGAATGTGTTCTAAATCTGTCTTGCCTGTTTAAATAAAATAATAAAATTTCACCATATCAAAGGCAATAAATTGTTCCTGTCAATAATGGTTCAGAAACAGGACAATGAACACCCGACCCCAACCCAGTGAAAGGTCAAAGAGCCGTAGTTTGGTCGTAAGGGTCCTACATTTGATGAAACTGAAAAAAAGGGGGATTCTAAAACAAAATCTTTATTCAGATTGCCCACATCCTGTTTTATGAGGACCAGCTCCTAATGCTCAGTCACTGAGGACATGTTACAGTGCTATACATGTAGATATAGTATGTGTCCAACCTTTTGAAAACGGCGGTCTCTGTCTTGGCGTCCACAGTGAGGCTGAGCGTTTCCTTCATGGAGCCGTTGATAACTGTCTCTGTGATGCTGCGCTGCTCACAGCAGGACTTCTCTTCCTCTGCTTTAGATCCACTACAGTCTTTGGGAGAAGTGGACGACGCAGCCGTGGAGCCTAACCAGCCATCACAGTCTGGAAAAGTCAAGTCACATTCACATCAGTCAGATGCTGTAGGTGTGGTTTTGTAACTGTATGACTGCTGTAGCTGGTCACAGTGAACTGGTTCAGGACAGGATTACAGCTACACTTATGACACATGACTTCAGTCCGCACATGATGTACAGTCTGATCAAATATGACATTGTACAGTTGACTAAGAGTAGAGCACAGAATCAAAATGAGGATTATTGATATTGTGCAATCTGTTTCATCTACTACATTTTGTTTTTAAGCATCATTTTTTTGCATCCTTTACATTTTCATCTTTTTTTTTGCATACTTTGCATCTTTCAGCTTTGGTTAATATTGTACAAATGATTTACAAATGTCAGGTTTCTTCAACTTTGATCCAAAAAAAAAATAAATCACCCTTTAACTTGATTTGATTTAACATTAAATCAAAAACAAAACATTCAATGTTTCCAGCAGACGTATGACAGCACAGGGAGTGAGCGGATTCATATCCCAGAGGAAAACTGGAACAACACTTCACAACATACACACCAGGTTTTTTAATATACGTCACACTGGCCATTTTTTTCATGCAAAGTAAAAAAAAAAAAAAAATAAAAAAAAAAACTATTTATGTGTGTGTGTGCGTGTGGGGGGCAGGGGTTTCAATACACAAATCTATAAGTGAATATGTGTCTAACCTGTTGGAAATCAGTGGAAAAACAAACAGCAACTGTTCTGAGCCAAAGCCAAATGAACCTGGTACTGAACTGTGTGCATTCATGAACAGCACAGACACTCAAAAATAAACAATGTGTTCAAGTCATTAAAAGAAAAGGATTTGATGAAACCAAAGTTTAAGTTAATTTTGACTAAAGTTAGTCTCATTATTGTTAAACTGACATAATTAATAAATCTCATTAGTACTTCTATAAATATTGTTTTGTTTCTTTTTTCTTTGAATGAAACAATGTCCATTTTGAGATGCACATTAAGAATCTGGGATGACCCCAGATTTTATGCTAGTCGGACTAACAAAATTCACTTTTAAGCGTCATATAAACGTACAGACTGTTGTCTGATAATAGCCGTCTCTCAATCCAAGGACTACAGATTGACTGAAGATTATCTGTTATTTTTAAATGCTGTGATGAGTTTTTTTAATACTGGTCACAAGCAGAAACCATCTGTAACATGTGCGACTCCACAGACAGTCCATGTCTCACCTTCTTGCTGCATTGGTGCATTAACCCCCAAGGGGTCAGTCTCTATGCTGGTCTCCATGGCAACAGGGGAGTTGCACCTCAGAGGGTCTTTGGGGCTAAAAGAGATCCATGTTTTAAGTCACAAAGAAAGGCACCCATGAGTAACATGCTAATGAAATGGATATGTGCATCCTACCTGACAGGAGTGAAGCTGGAGAAATCAGCCCAGCCTGTGTCAGAGTTGGAGGGGGCACTGGGTGCAGAGCTCCATGCTGCTTCAGGAAGACCCTCTGTAGAAGAGGACAGAGGAGAGTCAGTGGAGATCATGTTGGAGCTGGAGGCTGGAACTGTGGAGGTACCCGTGTCCATGGGGATGTCATCAAAATTGGCTGTCCACACCGGCCCTGTAATGACCAAGAAAGGAGACAGTTAAACATCTCAGCTGTACAGTGCTGGGACAGGAAGTCACATGTCATTAAAACAAAGTCCTAAACCATACATCTAAATGCAACTGTTCAAAAATGAATACAAAGAGTTCCTGTCTGTATTTACGAAAACAAATGCACCAACCTGTGTCCACTTCCATTCTATCATCAGCACCGGGGTTGGAAGCATCAAAGGAATCTCTCTTGACGTCCTCCTCCTCAGAGTCTGTGCTTTCCTCACTGTCTGTGCTGCCTGAACTCCTGCATGAACACATCACGGGTGAGGACGAGGACACGGAGTACATCTTCATTCATTCACATAGCACTGTGTTCAGGTCACTCGGTCAACATATGTGAGTGACAAAACATAGGAAAATGCCTGCACACGAGTGTGACTTTAATTCAGCTCCAAGTAGGAAATGTGCGTCAACATCCCATCTGTTTGACAGTCTGCCTTCACTTCACATGGCAAACGATGTACTAAAATACAAATACTTTCAACAAGGATATGTAGTACCATATATCATACACTGACCAAAACTTCCAACACAACATTCATTTATGCACATTAAACCCAAATGAAGTGAGGTATGTCAACCACATGTATCAGATATGACATTTTAATTTGAATACAGTGTGATAGTGTTGCAAATGGAAAACAATTTTGTCACAACTGTGCTGGAGACGAATATGTTGGTACTGCTGCGTGTGTGTGTGTGTGTGGGGTTGACACATGGCCTTGGAGCACATGGCTGGTCAGTATTGCGCCTTGTGTCATTAGACCACCTCCATAGACGTGAAAAGGTTGGCACGTGGACACTCGAGGTCTGTGTGTCATTCTACCAGTCGGCATGCCACCACCTCTTTCCTCACTGAATTTGACTTAGTCGTGTCATGGACAAGTGTTGCACCAAAACATACTACAAATTCCCATTACTACAGATATTTATTGACCAAGTTTTAGAAGGATTGCTCAGTTGTATTGACTCAATTTCATTAGCATGACATAATTCTAAGGATGTCCAGTCGAGTAGAACAGCGTACCCACACAGTAAAACAAAGTCAAACCTTATGAGCTATAAAAAAGGTGCATTCAGTGAGTCATAACTCACATTCATAGTTTGGCTCAACACGCTCAAAATATCTTAAACCTAGGAGTGTTGTCTTGGAAGTTTTGGTCAGTGTATTCTATTAGATATTCAGATTCATCTCAATGCCAAGGCCCCAGGGGTTGATGAGATCTGACCAGAGTTCCTCAAGGCTCTGGATGTTGTGGGGCTGTCCTGGCTGACATGCCTCTGCAAAATCGTGTGGACATTGAGGGCAATGCCTCTGGATTGTCAGGCCAGGAAGGTGATTCCCCTCTTTAAGAAAGGAGACTGGAGGATGTGCTCCAACTATAGGGGGAATCACACTCCTCAGCTTCCCTGGTAAGATCTATTCCAGGTTACTGGAGAGGAGGATCCATCCACTAGTCGAACCTCAGACTCAGGAGGAGCAGTGTGCTTTTCATCCTGGCTGTGGAACGGTGGACCAACTCTACACTCTTGGCAGGATCCTGGAGGGTGCATGGGAGTTTGCCCAACCAGTCTACATGTGTTTTGTGAATGGAGAAGGCATTCAACCATGTCCCTTAGGGAGTTCTGTGGGGAGTGCTCTGGGAATATGAGGCGCTGAACACACTGATAAGGGCTGTTTGGTGCCTGTATGACTGGTGTCAGAGCTTGGTCCGCATTGCTGGCAGCAAGTTGGGACTCGTTTCTGGTGAGGGTTGGTCTCCGCCTTTTTCACTGATTCTGTTCATAATTTCAAAAAGAACTTCTTATGGTGACCTCAGGATTGGGTCTTTTTGTAGTTGACGTGGTTCTTTTGGCTTCATCGGGCCATGACCTGCAGTTTTCACTGGAGCTGTTCTCAGCTGAATGCGAAGCAGCTGGGAGGAGAATTAGCACCTCCAACTTTGAGCAGAGTTCTTGCCAGCAATTTTTCACAGTGCAGAGGCCCAGTCATGCCAGGGGCCTGGGGGCCACCTAGGTACCTGGCGGGACCCAGGGACAGCACCCCGTTGGGTGGCCCAGGAGTGTGTAGCCCCCGGAAGCGGGGTTCTGTTCAGTTCTGAGGGTCTTAGCAATGGTATATGATAGCAGGTGCTAACCTTCTGCATAGGACTGTTAACACATAATATTTCAGTTCCAGAACAACTCAGAGACAACAAACTTCACTTAAAAATAATGCTTATTCAAACTGGAAAAACCTGATTTAGACAACAAGGGATATCACAGTAAATGATCACATTAAGAAAGGTGTGTTTCCACCACAGGAAGTTCATGGTAATTTTATGGGGCTGCGGCTGTTGGTGCATGTCTTCACTGCAGGAACTGGCCCAAGGGTCAAATTACAGGAACATTTACAAGGTCGAACCAAGTCCCTGCTTCGGGGTAGGTACTCCAAATGGCCCTGCAAACTCCTGGGCACTGTTTGCACTGTTGGATCTTAACAAGGTTCTAAGTAGTGCTTCAAAATGCAAAAAGAAGAAATGGGAGTGAGACAAGAA
>JAQQAE010005231.1:0-17862 GCA_029823295.1 Pseudamia nigra | reverse complement strand
TTGCGCCAAATATACCTTTTGGAATTATGGCCAAAAAGTTCAACCTTGGTTTCATTGGACCATAACACATTTTCCCATGTGTTTGGGAAATTTCAAATGTCTTTTTGCAAAATGAAACTGGGCTTGGATGTATTTCTTCACAAGATAAGGCTTCCATCTTGCCACCCTCCCCCATAGCCCAGACATATGAAGAAGTTGGGAGAATGTTGTCACATGTTCTACACAGACAGTACTTGCCATAAATTTTTGCAGCTCCTTCAATGTTGCTGTCGGCCTCTTGGCAGCCTCCCTGACCAGTTTTCTTCTTGTCTTATCCATTTTGGACGGATGCCCTGTTTTTGATAATGTCACTGTTGTGCCATTTTTTTCTCCACTGGTTGATGACGGTCTTCACTGTGTTCCATGGTATATTTAACATTTATTTTTACTTCACCTCCCTGAAAGATTCCAGTTTGTTTTTCAATTGCGTTGTAGAGGTTATAGGTCACATTAAAGGTGGAAAAAGTTGTGAAATTATTTATGCTGGTGTCAATTTTTTACATCACAAAAAACTGGCATTTCAACAGGGGTGTGTAGACATGTCTGTGAAGATTCTCAGTCATCCAGGTCATAGTATTAGGACTGGACAGTCGATGGAAGAAAAAGCCACACGCCTTAGGGGTGTGTAGACTTTTTATATCCACTGTGAGATTACGTCAGCCACACCTGCTTCTAAACTAGGCAGGGGTCACACCCCTCGGTGTCCCTCAACCTCTGGAAATAGACCCTGTTGCTACATTAGTTACATAAGTCATTGCTTTGTTGAGTGGTTGATTAATGAGCACAGAAGGTAAGAGTTGTGGAATATCTATTTCAGTCTGTGGACATTACATGAATGAAAGGAAAAGAAATAGTTCTTATAATATTGTCCTGTGTATCCTGTTTATATGGACGTGAGTTCAATGCAGATCATGTTTGGTTTGACTGTGTGTTGATGCACAAATTAAAGTTAGAGGTCAGCTGGTGACCAATGCACAGAAGGAACGGATTGATGAAATGCTCCTGGTTTCAGTAATAAGGAGCTGAAGACCCAGTTGTCACTCAAAGATTCATGCTGTGTCACTGCCCTGATTCAGCTCCACTTCCAAAAAGATCTCCACTGATGAAATCACGACGTACTGTAAATTTGGAAATTAGATGTTTTTCTGTGCACCAAATACTGTGTAGTGCAAAAATGTTTAGACAATGTAAAGGTAAAGAAAACTGCACATTAAAGAGACATGCGTTAATAATAAAAGAACAATATTTCATACTTTAATATCATCTCTAGCAGGCATTATCTGTATTAAATACACATATTGCTTCCCATATTTCTCAGAGTGGATTAGCACTTCAGTTCATTATCGACATATGGGTCACTTTATTCCAGTCAGTGAGTGTTTAACTTTAATCTGACTGCAGGAGTCATGTTAATATGAAGGCAAATAGAATTTGAGACAATTATTATTTACATAAGATACAAAAATATATTTCACAAAAAAAGACATAAATTTACAATAAGAAGCTCTATAAAATTACAAATATTTTTCTATTATAAAAAGCCATTTTTAAATAGTCTTCCAGCTCAAGTTTTGGATGAGGGAGTGCCATGTGGTCTGCATGGTGGGATGATGTGTAACTGTTTTGTTCCAGTGACTCTACAGCATATAGTCCAAGTCTTCTTTGCATAAAACTCTTCATTTGAGTCCATTACCTCACAAACTGTTCTTGTCCTTGTTTTTCTTGCATTTGGAATTTGGAACCTTCTTACAGTCTTGCTATCCAGTAACCAGGTGGTCTGGACTAAGTAAAGGGCTACTGGGTTATCTTTAGGAGAGTGCTTGGGAGACGTGTAGCTGTGGCGCAGTCAGTTGGCAGTTGCTGTGCCATCCAGCTGTATCCTGTTGGGTGGTTTTGAGTATGCGGTGGCAGATGCATGTTAGTGGGGTCCAGACTTCCATTTTCTCCCTCCCTCATGGCTACACTCCAGGTTAACTGTGAGCCTCCGTGTCACATGCCTAAGAAAAGACAGAGTCAGACAGAGTCAGACGGACCTGATTAGAACAGGACTCCTTGGTCACCGGCTGTATTCTCAGAGAGCTGGACACCCGGTTTTACAGGCTGGTCATCGTAAACACTGGTGGCCCTAATAAACACAGCATTCTCTGGGGCTAACAGGGGCCTGGCTGACTGCCTGACTGGCTGGCTGATTGAAGGTCCAGCTTTACAGGGGGACGGGGTGCCTGCGAGCTGTGAAAGAAGGACATTCAGTGGCCAAAACACAGAACAGAGCAGGGTGGTGGAGGAAAAAAACAAAAATAAGGAAAACATTTGAATTCCTACTCCTGTTTCATTCCATTCCTGGCGTTTACAGTTAAATTTTCAGCACAGGTTTGCTGCGGCGCACATTCTTCATACTCTGATGCAAGTTACAACATTCATAAACCCTGTAGCCATGTTGCTCCTTTTGTTTTAACCCCAAATCTTACAGGTGCTTTATTGCTTTTTACAATACCGTACAGGGTTTGCAGTTTTCGCAGACTATAATGACCATATGCATGCATTTCTCACTCATGATAGAACCAGAATACACAGGAAACATATAAACATTTCAGAATTTTTCACACTTGAAGCTTTTAAACTGCTGTGGAATAACATATGAGACCTACTGCACTTCAACCAGGTTTCACTCTTCATTTCATTTACACATTTTCATTTACGCTTGTTGAAGCTATTTGCATCAAACCTGTGCACATAATTTCTGAATTTTAAGTTACAATCCCACAAAAACAACAAAGTTGAAGGTGGATATTTGAAGGCTCTACGCCCATATCGACTTGATAATATGACAAGACAGCAAACTCTAGGTGGTCTAATACTTTTACACAGCACTGGGTGGGTTAAATGCACTGATTTCTGCATGTGATTCGAACAGATGGAAATATTTACTGAGATCATGTTCCTACTGATTTTTTTGTTAAAGGACCACATGCTGTCAATCACTCTGTCAGTCTTTTAATAGGAATTAGGCACAGTCACAACATACAAATTAACAGCTACTTTCCAAAAATAATATTACTTTTTTCCTACATGGAATTAATTTCATAATTAGTAGTACTAAGAGGACATAAGGGCTTGCTATTTGACTCTTTAAGTATTTCTTGCCGTATTTGGGTCCAGAAAGCATGCACGTACAGTAGCTCTCTACTGTATTATGTGGACTTGAAAATGGAAGGAAATATAGACTCCAGAAAATGGAAGCACCAGGTATACACTGTCAGTTACAACACTGTTTTTGAGTGAAAATGGATATGGTGTTTTTCTCCAGCGTGTAATCCCAGAGGCCTCTGGATACACATAACATGCCTCAGCTCTTTCATAGTCATGACATATTATTGTTTCTTAGAATCCTAGACTGACTTACTTCTGTGTCACTTTATTAACATAGCTGACATGCACAGCAAACACTCTTCTTGATCCAGAATAGAAAGCCAGGTTCTGACAGTCATTAGCACTTACTCTCTAATGTCTTGTCAAGATCAGCGATGAAGTCTTCCAGTTCTTTTGTGTCACCAAGTTTGGCTACAAGAGGAAAAAAAGGTTCAGGTTTACAACTCTAATCTGGTCAAAAATATTTCCACATTGCATTATAAAACAAAAAAAAAGATGAAGGCTGAAGTTTTTATATCTTTAAGGTTTAAGTCTCAGAGCTGTTGCTGACAGTTTACAGTAGCAGTTTCTTTCCAAAGACAATAAAACCTGGAATTCGTTTTACAGTTTTACTTACGTTTGGGTGACATAAGAGAAGGTGAGGTGGGGTTAGGGGAGAGCACAGTGGGGGAGTTCAGCCTTTCATCACTAAAGCTGAAGCTGTTCCTGTTGAGTGACTCTGCACCTGACAGAGGAAAGAATGCAAAAATGACTTTGATTTTTAATGTACCAATTACATTACAATCAAAAAGAGATTAAAACTCGGATTTGTGTCAGTGGAACAGTTATAGTGTATACCGGTAATCAATGCATTCTTCCCTAATGACAGCACGTGCATGTGCTTGTGTTTGCTCACACAGAAGTGTGGACCGTACACACTAACACATTCTTGAATAAAGTATGAAGGTTTAAGAAGTGCTTCTAGTCTAAAGATGTAATGACGTCCTCTTCACTGCAGGTGCCATGATTGGAGCCAGTAACATCATAAATCACAGACTAAATGTTTAAGCAATATAATAGACAGACCAAGGCAGAGAGATCTCTGAAGTCAGGTAACTCTACCCTGACTCTCTGCAAGACGTACTGCTAACAGACTGAGGTTCAGACACGAGAGCAGAGCATGCTCTTAATCCAGCTGCAGTTCCTGTTTTTTGCCCGTATAACCCAAACCTCTAAAAAGATGGTTACATAATATAATGTCCACTTTGACTCTGCCAGACCATATTTCAAGCAACCACTGAGTGTCTCATATCTTCACAGTTTGTTTACACTGAAAAAAAGAGAAAATAAAGCAGAAAAAAACTTATTGGAATTTAATGTACGTATATAACTGGCTTATCTCCCTCCTAAACTGCACATTTATTTTTAATACTATATGATCATTCCAATCGTTCATGACCAAGGTCAAGTGTCATTTTTCCTGACATTAATATCCAGGTATGTTAGCATTAGCAAAGTGAGAATAAGATTAGGCAGCACTTAAAGATGTTCATGTCTATCTCGCTGCACTCCAGCAGACCTTAACGGTGTCTCAGATGTCAACCACTTACAAAGGCCCCCCATCTCTGACCTGTACCACTGCCACCACTCAGCACTGAACACACAGCATGTGATAGAAGACACCACACAAACAGGAGCGCCCAGGGGTGACGCAGGACCAACTTAGACACAAAACCCTCTCATGCCCCAACTACACGTTCTCTGCATTTCTTCCCTCTGGCTGCCTTCCACTAACACATGCACACTTTATGGTGCATCTCAAGATTGGACAGTTTTCATCCTTTATCTGACCCTTCAACAGTCCATCCATCCATCAAACTGGAACACAATAGTTTGTCCCTGCATGGGACATCCTCTCTTCAATGTACTGCCATGGAGAGGACACAGCTCCTGCAGGAATCTGATCCCTCGAGCAAATCAACAAGTTCATTAGTGCCACAGACACAGGTTTGAACACCTTCCCTCTGTTTCCATCACTAGTCATACTCACTGAGAAATATGTAGCCGCAGTTGCACAGTAATTACATGATTTCTCACTGGATTGGTAAACATTGTAAACACTGATTATACACTAGGAAAAGCACTGTTGCACCCGTTATTATGTAATTACCAAATTTCTGTCCCAAACTAAATTGAACTTTATCAACTATTTGTATTTTACAGCAAAGAGTAGCTGGGCCTCATTCATTTTCAAGTCTGTCTAGCCTTGAGTTAAATGAACAACCAGTCTCTCTTAAACTGTTTCCTTTGGATCCGAGGAACATGTGCTTGAGAAACTATCTTCTCTCACAGGGACCCAAAGCATATTTTTCTCAATATGTCAGTATGTGAGACTATCCCACTTGGATCAGAGCTCTGCAGCTGAGGAAGCCAATCTCTTTAATGCCACATAGTCATTTATGACAAGAATTAAGGCAGGTGTGCCAAAATAAGCAGTAGCCACCTCTATCGCCAGAATCTCTGGAACACAATCAAGCATTTTACCCTCCTCGTCTCTGTTGTTTATCTCTGCATCTTTTTCTCCATGCATAATCGTCTGTGCCTGTGCAACAGTTTGCAAGTCACCACAGCTACCCTCCTGACAGCACATGATAAAGTGCAAACAAGGCAGTACTGAAGGAGACTGTGGAGCTGTGACTAGAACACTGAATCATTATTAGGCCTTTAAAGACGACTCTCTCTAAAGGCCTCTCTTTAAAGTGACCTGATAGTAAATAAATATTAGTTGTTCTATTCTCCACCTGATCTCCATTCTAGACTCTTGCAGGATCGTTAACTTTATTGCAGACATTGGATACACTGGCACCTTCCTGGATGCCTGTCAGTTTCCCCAATAAAAAGTCATCTGTGCTGCTGTTGTCACGTTTGGATGCTGTAAATAACTCGGGGCTTACTCTCAGAGTCGCTGATGCCGCTGTCACTGACGCTGGCGCTGCTCCTCCTCTTCATCGTCTTCAGGTGTTCGTCATACCTGAAGTGTCGCTTCTCCACCGGCGACGTGAAGTCTTCGATCACCGCGTCGAACTCGCAGAGCACGTCGTCCAGGTCCTCCTCACTGACCAATTTGGCTGCAACACACAAACAGTAACATGATGTGACAATTAAAACTGTGTTTCGAATTAAAAGTGGGATGGAGGAAACTTTACCTTGAGGCTTAAGTTTTGGAGACTTCATGATTCCAGTGCTGTGGTTTGAGATTATCCAGTACTGTCAACTCTTATGTCCCACCGCGTTAAGTCCACTTTGTCCCGCGCGCCACGATCCTCCTCAACGTCTTCAACGAAGCCTCCGATGCGTCGACGCCGTTTATAACGCGCCCTGCTCCGCGGGGGCGGCGTCCTGTCAGAGCCGGGGGGGGGGGGCAATAAAGCTGAAGTTACACCACCCTCTTAAAAGGATGTTTGTAAACAACCTATGTGTCACACGCCAGGCACAGGCGTAATCATGTGGTATTAATAATCGTGCCCCATGTTCAGAGCTTTTCATATTTTATCACTAGGCAGAACCAGGTGGACGTGATTGACAGGTGGCAGAGGACACCGTGGACACCATCAGAGACAGTGACACGGAGATCAGAGGAAGTGGAAGTTCTCATGAACTTGAGTACTTGAGTGCAAAAATGTATCCCGTGCAAAACTACTTAAGTAGTGAGTAACTTCATAACGTGGAACTCACTACATATATTATGATCAAACAGGTATTTTGGTCATTTCTGCCTATTTTCTTGATTATTTTGTTGCTGATTTTGTTGATTTTTGGTTCAGTTTTGTTGCTTATTTTCTTTATTTCTGGACTGTTTAGATTTATTTACTACAGTTGTTTCTTAATTTCTTCACTTTAACTCATTTGGTTGGTTATATTGTTTGGTTTTGATTAATTATCTTGTCCACTTTGTTAACTTACTTGATTATTATGATTTTTAAAAAATTATTGTGTTTTTTTTCTTGATTGCATTGATCATTTTTCTATATTCACTTAATTCATTTCTTCACTTTTGTTTATTTTGTTGCTTATTTTGTTCATTTGTGCTTATTATATTAATTTTTGTAATTTTCTTGCTTTTATTTACTCTTCTCTCAATTTTGTTGAGTTATTTGATTATTTTTACTGTGTTTGCTCACTTGTTAATTTTTTGCTCATTTTGTTGCTTAGTATATTCACATCATTACTTTACATTATTAGTTTGTTGATGATTTTACTTTAAATGACTTTGTTAAATTATCTATTTCAACCTGTTCTGCTCATACTCATTGAACTGTTTCCAAATGTAACTGAGTAGCAACACATTTTTTCATAACAAATGTAACTGTGAGAGTAAAAAGTATTCTGCGAAACAACTCCTCTTAGAAGTACATTTATTTGAGGAAACTACTCATGTACAGTACATTGAGTACTACCCACCTCTGAGAAAGCCTTTTTAAAATTGAGTTGGCAATTGTTTACTCATTTTTGCACTTTTTGTTTATTATTTTGTCCATTTTCTTAAGTATTTTGTTTAATTTTTGATCATTTTTGTTGATATTTGGTTCACATAATATAATTTTTTTATTTTACGTCAGTGTTCATTTTCATTTGTTTTTGTCTTTGCTTATGTTACGAATATGTTGGTCATTTGGTAATATGTTTTTTCACATATTACCAGTTTGATCAGCTTTCTTGTGCACTGACGGTTGCTTCATTATTTTTCTCATTTTTGTCCTTATTCTCTTCAGTTTTTAATTTTCTTATTTTTTCAGTTTTACTTAATTTCTTCTGCTTCTTCTACTGCATTATTTTATTTATGTTGTGTATATAAAGTCAATGTTCTTCATTATTTTGCCAGAGAATGGTCATGCACCAACAAAAAGATGAAAACCATTAAACCAAAAATGAACAAAATAATCAAGCACATTGAGAGAATAATCAAGTAGATGAACAAAAATGGAGAAAAGATTATTGCAATCATGCAGACAGTGAAGAAACATGAGGAAAATAATAAACAAATGAAAAGAAATGAACAAAAAATTACTAAATTATCAAAACTACAGACAAAAATTACAATAAATGGTAAATTCTAAACAAAATGAATAAAAATTTGCCAAATAATAAAAACCAACAAAAATGGAGAAACTAAAAATATGTACAAAAATGAATATAAAATATACAATCAACAAAATAAACCTATTTATACAAAAATAAACAAACCCACTACCCGAGCTTACTTTGGGTCCTGACCCTCTGTTTGGGTCACACTGCTGCAAAGTCATACTTCTGTGTTTTACATGATCTCTTCATGAAGTGGAGGTGAAAATATTAGTGTCATTATGTTCTTCCAAAGCGAACTCAGAGCGACATCTGGTGGTTCAACTGCAGAACTGCACCTGACATTTTCTCAATTAACTCCATGTAATATGTGTCGACTTGTACAGTATGTGTGAGATTATGCTCAGCATACTTGAAGTTGCTGAGATGAAGGCTTCCTATTGAACAGCAAAGGTGAAGATTTACTTTGAACACATTTCTAATCAGGTATATTTCATGCATCACTCTGGGTCTAGGGGTTGCAGAGATATAGGTAGAAATGTTGGGACAGACAGAAGTACAGACGGGTGTATGGTGACTGTTTCTATGTCCCCCTTCTGGACTCATCAGTCTTGGCAGGGGAAAATAAGGCATAAAATGAGCAAAAATGAACAAAATCATAAAGAATTTGAGCAAAATGAAATTGAATAACATACAAAATGAGCAAAAATGAACAAAATAACCAAAAAATTATCTAAATTAAAGGACATAAAGTACAAAATAAACAAAAATAAACAAAATAATGCAGAAACTGAGCAATAGTAAATTGAATGATGTACCGAATGAGCAACAATTGACAAAATAATCAAGAAAACAAGCTAGAGAATCCAAAAAATGAAGAATAAATGTTAAAAAAAAGAAAATGAACAAAAGAGCAAAGATGGAAGCAAAAATAAAGAGAAAAGTAACACAACACTCCCCAAAATGCTGAAAATACTCAACAAAACAGAAACAAAAGACCCACAACATGAACAAAAATTCAAGAAATAACCAAGAAAATTTAAAAAGATATTCAAGACATGAACAAAATGAACCAAATTAATAAAACTGAACATAAAAAGGAAGACAGTAATGGATAAAAAATCATGATAAAATTTCTGAGAAGTCAGGAATATGTACAACAATCAGCAAAAGAAACATAATAACAAAAAAAAAACATTTTACAGATACTGAGGGGGACAAAACTCTTGAAATCTACTCGTGTGTTTGACAGCAGACCACCCAGACTGACACAGAATAACAAGAATATGAGTCATATTTATTAACAAATAAATTACAAAATCTCTGCATACTACTTACATATATACACATGTTAATATTCATTTCTGATACAACTAGTACATAAAACAGTTGTGTTCTACAAAAGCAAAGTGCAGTAACTATGCAAACAGTGAAACTGAGAAAATGATTTTTCTAGATTAACTTCTTGGTTACTTTTCTCCATTTGTTTATTATTGTTTTTTGTTTATCATTTTTCTTATTCTTTTCATTATTAGCATATTTTACGCCTTATATTCTTGACTATTTTGCTAATTTTCTTCATTTCTTTTTCTTTATTTTTCTTTCTCTTTGCTTCTTATTTTGTTAATTTTTCTCAATTTCCCGTGTCATACAGTGCATTTTTTTAAATTTATTTTGACTCTAATTTTGTTCATTTTCCTTCTTATCTTGTTCATTTTTGTTCATTTACCTGATTATTTGGTTCATTTTTGGTCATTTTTGCTAGTCATTCCTGTTCATTTTTCTTCACTTTCTTGATTATTTTATTGATCTTTCTTCATTTTTATTTCTTATTTTGTGCATTAATTTTGCTGTCTCATAATTACTTATCACTTAGCCCCCCACCCAAATTTTCTTGATTATTTTGTTCACTTTTTTCATTATTCTTCATTATGCCTCTTATTTTGTTCAATTTATCTTGTTTTACACTATGTTATTAGTGCAATTTACTTCAATTTGCATTTTTATCTGTATTTTTGAGTTACTGGTACCTGATTTTCTCTGAAACTATTTAATCAAGACACTTTATCAAAAAAATAAATCAGATGTCACAAGGTCCAGTTCCAGTCTTCACTCAGTTTTGACCAAATGTGATAATACAGTTTTTTTTTTTCATTCTTTCTGCAATGACCGGTCGTCCAGTAGCAGGAGCAATTTGCGTATACAGCGATAAAGTTTCTTATAAAAGCAGCACATTTTCCAAGCTTTATGATGAGTTTCACATACAGCTCAAGCTCTGTTCATATACTTCATTTGCATACGCACAAAAGCTGCTGTATCATGTAGTGTATATACAGCATGTTGTATTCTTCTGCACGTGTGTTTCTTTGCTTTGTACTTAGTCCCTGAAGTCATAGTAGTGATTATTTTTTAATCTTGTGTGAATGAGAATATTATCGTGTGGGGAAAAGCTGAAGTAAGCTTCTGATTTTAAGGATAAATTTAAGGGAAAGTTCACTCAGAGCGTCGAGTGACTGAGCCTCTGAAGCCTTTTAGGTGTTTTAGACAAATGTACATCTGAAACCCCCTTTGAAATTTATATTACCTATATTTATATTGTCAAAGAGAATAAATGGAGATTGTTGTGTTTTACTATCGAGACCACATCAGACCAGGCCCAGACTAAGAACCATTCGACTGGCATTGAATTGTATTCCAAGGGGAAAATGTAATTAAATTTATTGAGTTCTCTCTGTGGGCTATATGCATCTAAAGCGATTTTTTTTCCTCCACCAAGGAGGTTATAGTTTTGTCGCTGTTAGTTTATTTATTTGTTTTTTCTTCACATAACTCATAAAGTTACAAGTGGATTTGGATTAAATTTTCATGATAGCTCAGAAATGGCACAAGGACCAATCACTTAGAATTCGGGAATGATCTGGATCATCGTCTGGATCCAGAAGATGTTTAAAGGATTCTTCACTCGCCGTCTTCAACGCCACAAGCAACATCCAGAAAATTTAGCCAAAAACATACTAACACCATAATAGATTCTGTCAAACCACAACATTTGATCCACATATGGACAATATTCCAGATATAGTGATCCAGAATGCTTATACGTACAGGGTTTGAGTAAAAACGGCTACTGCAAGGTAGTAAATAAACTACCATGTCTCAGGTAAAAAAGTAGAGACATGAAACTGACACCAAATTGTAGTGGAAAGTCTGCTGATTCATCAGTGTCCATGGATGTGAGATACCTTCAACATTTATAGAGCTAGAGCCAAAAGAAAACCACCACTATGGAAATTTTTTTGGTGGATAATTATTGAACTAATAATGATATGTATGCGATTCCAAATGCAAATGGTAGGGTTTCACAACCAAAAAATTAATTATGAGGGTCAAATAAATTTAATAATATTACTTTTGGGGCAATAACATTATGGGAGAAATGAGCATAACTTCAAATGCTAAAGGTAGATTTTCACTATGTAGACAAGCTGAGCGGTTTTGGTGGTGGTCTGCACTCTCTAAGTGCTTTCTAGTCATGAACTCATGAATTCATAGATAGAATAGATAGAACTTGTTCATACAAGATAACTAATGAAAAGATAGAAAGATATGATCGTTTGCAACTTCAGGGCATTGAATGTTCATCCTTGGCTTGACCTCTGTATCTTGGTTTGTATTTTGTTTATTACTCAAAGTCGCAGCCCAGCAGCTCTATCCTCATGGTGATGGAGTTCATCCAGCTTATGGGGATGATCCGGACGAAGCGAGAGAAAATGGGTGGGTAGATGTAGTTCTTCACATGGTCATTGTTGTTTGTGTTTCCAGAAAATGTCTGGAATTAATAGAAGAAGATACCGTTTGTATATTACCCCCAAGGGCAAGATTTATTTTATTGTCTGCCAGTAGTATACAGTACCATGCAAAAGTTTAGGCACCTTGGTTTTGTGATTTATCAGATTATAATGACCATAAAACTACATTTCTCAATCACAGTAGAACCACAAAACACAAACATTTTTCCACGATGAAGTGTCAGTATGGGTAGTACTCAAGTACATTTACTCCCTTACGTGTACTTGAGTAGCTGTCTTACAGAATACTTTTTTACTCTTTGTTAAATTTATGATGGAAAAAAATGCATCTTGCTCAGTGACATTTGGCCACAGCTCAATGAGTAGGAGTAAAAAACTGTAAAATTTAGAGAGAAGAAAAAAACCAGAAATCAAATATTTTTAAAAAATGAACTAATCATTGAAGTGAATTGTCAAAATAAATAAACTAAGCAACAAAATGAACACAAAATGAAAATGATCAAGCAAATTAACTAAAAATGAACAATACAGTATAAAGAAAATCCACAATGAGAAAAAGCAACAAAATGAGAAAAATGCTGAAAATAATCAGGCAAGTTAAAAAATTGCCCATATACGTATGCAACAGAGGCTGAACGATAAAACAAAATATGCAAGAAAAGGAGTAAAACTAAACAAACATTGGTTAAAAATAATCAAAACAACAAAATAGTCAAGAAAGGAAAAAAGAAATTAACAATACTTTTACTCGAGTGCTGTTTCTGTTTACCAGACACTGATCGGAATTAAGTTTTACTTCCATATACACTTTAAATGCTTTGAACAATTTAGGACTGAAAATGTGATCTAGTGACTTAACTCAGAACATTCAGGACATGGTAATATTGTTGATGCTACGTCACTCTAAATATGGATTTTTGCCTCCAGTCCCAATTTATATGTGATTATACTGTGCAAATATTTTCTGTATTTGTATTAACACTCACACAAAAACAAAAAACCAGAGGTGGACATTTGCAAGGTCTACCCCAATACTGACTTTGGTATTAAGTTTTCATTTTTTTGTGCAAACGTGATAACAACAAGCCTAAAGTGCCTAAAACTTCTGCACAATACAGTAGGAAATTTCTTTTTTGCATTCACAAAAAACACATTCAACAAGCATAAAAATACATAGTCACAGGAATGAAACAATAGAAACCACAACAGGTTAAAACACTGATGTCAAATAAATTAAAACAGTTGCATTATACCAGTACAGCTCCATAGCCATTAATTCTCCCCTTATCTCATCTGCAGACATTTAGGAGATAAATCCAGTCTATTCCCCTTCTCTACTGATACCAAACACATTTCTATTAGCGTTGGCTGATGGTGCAACTCACCTTGAATGGCCGGCTGTCATCGTCTGTGTAGTCAGTCCAGTAAGCGCCGTTGTTGCTGAACTGCAGGAAGTACGACATGACATACATCTCTTTGCCCAGAGCTTTGGCTCCCTGTGTTATGATACCTGTAATCTTCTTCACCTGAGGCAGCTCCACCTGAAGCCACTGGTTCATGTCACCATACTGTGGATGAAAGACACAACCTTTTACACTGTTGTGCTCATTTATGAAAGAATTAACCCATGTTTGCTTCTTTTTATGTTCATTTTGATGATTATTTTGTTCACATTCTTGTTCATGTTATTAATTTTCCTTGTTGGTTTCTTCATTTTTCTTCATTTTGCATCTTATTTTGTTCATTTTCTTAAATATTTTGTCCATTTAAAAAAAAATTTGTTCATTTTACTTTATTTTGATTCTTATTTTGTTTATTTTCATAATTATATGTTCATATTCTTGATTAGTTTGTTCATATTCTTGACTATTTTTTCAATTTCCTGAATTATTTTGTTATTTTTTATTTATTTTGTTTCTTATTTTGTTTGTTTCCTGATTATTTTATTTATTTTTCTTTATTTTGTTCCTCATTTTGTTAATTTTCCTCATTGTGTTGGTCATAATCTTGATTATTTTGTTCAATTTCCTGAATTATTTTGTTGATTTTTCTTTGTTTTGCTCTTTATTTTGTCCATTTTCCTCATTTTGTTCATATTTTTGAGTATTTTGTTTGTTTTCCTCATTATTTTGGTCATTTTTCTTTATCTTTCTTCTTATTTTGTTCATATTCTTGATTATTTTGTTCATTTCTATGTTAGTCATGTTTCTATTTAAGTTGTAAATGTCATATTTGTATTAGAAAGGGCTGTGGATGTGCTAATACTGAGAGTACACACCATACTATGACTTTTCTTTTTTTTTCACTTTTTCCCAACATTTATAAGGCACTGATTTAGCATTTAGGATTCTTCTATTATCAGTATTAATAAGAATCTGAATCATAGGAATGTGTCTTTTACAAATGCAGAGAGTTGCTGTTTATTTCAATAACAGCTGTGATAGAAAGTCTGTCTAATAAAAATATGTTTTTATTATTTATCATTGCAAAAAATATGAAAAGCTAATTTGTTTATGAAATGAAATCACTATCCTCTTTTAAATCCTTTAATATGGTCAGAATATAACTATACTGTATAGATAGATAAATAGATGGATAGATACTTTATTGGTCCCACAAAGGTAAATTCACAAACTTTATATTGATAAAGCCACGGATTTCATTTCTCATAGTTCTTGTAGATTATTTGTCATATTTGAATGATAAATTGGTAATACCCTATTTTCATGTACTCATGTTGTAGATGGTGCAGAAAAACTAAAAAATATGGCACAGACACCAGACTCTGTTTTACTTCTCACTGCAGTCAGATCAGCCTGTTTCTGTTTTACACCTAATAAACAGGTTCTTCACTCGTCGGGTCAGAGATCATGTAGGTGCTGTACCTTCGCCTGCCATGCGTTGATGGTGCCCTGTTTGTTGAGTCGCGCCAGCGAGGGTCTCCAGCGTCCAGCGTACCAGCTGGAGGCCGTGGAGCTGGCGGAGATGTGACGGTCTTTTATGTCTCCGGTCTCCATCCCCAAAGGCACAGAGCAGCCTTACAAACAACATCAGAAATATCACTTTCACTATCATCCCAAAGTCATCAAGAACTAAATAAAGTAACTACATACTTTTTATTAAGTAGTTGTACTTTTAGTCATCTATTGTTACTTTTCAGATCAAAATGTTCAATTTTCATCCCCTTCTTGTCTAGTGAACACCATGGATCTCCTTTTTTTAATGGTATACTTTTTTTTTATGTAGCAACGGTGCCCATACACATATGTGGCTGTAATGCTAATGGCAGCCCATACACACACCCTAATACACGATGCTACAAACATAAGACAACGGTCACACACATAAACAGTAGGACAGTGTGCAATCTGTTCTTAGTTGAGAGAGGTGTGGAAGTAATACTTCTACTTGTAGCAGAGTATTTTCACAGTGTGATATTTGTACTTTTACTTAAAGTTGCGGAATGTAGCACTTAATGGGATTTAGTGCAAAAAACTCAATATCCCAGACCTCATCCAAGTGGGTTTAGTAGAGCCTAAGATCATTGCAAAAATACAGTATGATTTACCCTCACCAGAGTCAGGGTGAGGAATGTCTATCCTAAGTTCAGGAGACATGGAACAATCTGTGAGATGAGACTCCCTCCATCTGTCACTACACATAGGTGGCTTATTCTCAGGTAAAAAAAAACACAGTGACAATATTTCCATGCACACTAATATTCCAAATTTTACACCTTTTCTGAAAAAGACAAAAAAATTCTAATTTACATGGTTAGAGAAGGGATATTAATCTTTCATTAATACTGTATTCCTGTTGACACACATTTAAAAAAAGTTTTTCACTGGTGACAGATGTTCCACTGTGTGAACTCAGCCTCCCTCTTTCATTTCTTGTGTTCCATGCTGCTGTGTTGTCAGTGTGTGTGTGAATGCAACACCATGATGGTGGGGGTATAGCTCTACTAGAGAGGATCTTTATCTCTACTACAGCTGACCTGATTATATGTTAATGAAAATATAGTTAGGCATATTTTACTTCGTTTCTGCAATTATATACCCCTAATTTCTACAGAATGCACCTTTAAGTGCAGCTGGGACACCTATTGAACATCTTACCATCGAGCTCACAGCCGTAGAACTCCATGCGGACCGTGGCCTTGCCGTACCACTCAATGGGGTGGAGCCTAACGAAGCGGCCAACCATAGGTGGGAAGAAGGTGTTTTCCTTTGTCCCATACACGTCCTGGTTTCCAGTGAATGTCTAGTGATGAACAAAGAAGGAAAGAGAGAATTAGAAAGATAAAAGCAAGATTGTTGGGAAGTGTTTTGCATCTCTTTCAGGTTGCTTTCTTTGATCATGCAGCTTCTCTAAAAATCCCATACCTTCCTGTAACCTCTGCTGTCTCCCTTGTAGAATATCCACCTGCGGCGGTCATTACTGTATGAGACCATGTACTTCTGCACAAACTGGGAGTGAAATAGCTGCTTCGCCCCCTGTGTTGCTACCTTGCTGATCACTACTGGTCGCTCAAAGTCAACCTGTATGAGGGATAAATCCACTGTGGTGACTTGGAAAGGAAATGCAAACATGAAAATGTACAGACCACACCTGTAGCACATACCTGGATCCAGCTGTGGTTTTTGTCTGTGCTCCATGCGTTGTATTTACCGTAATTGTTCAGTCTGGCAAGAGAGGGCACCCAGTATCCTGCAAAAAAATGGAAATATTATTGCAATACAGATGGTGTGTGTGGTCACAGTGAGTTTTTAGTGGATTTCTACCAGAATAAAATAATTAAATTCATGTTTACTTTTAAAACCTTTTAATATTCTGTTATTTTAGGTTTCAATTTTGTCCAATGCTAGATTATCTACATTTTGTTAAATTAAATAAAAATTTTCTTCATTCTCTTCTCTATTTCATCCATTTTTACTCATTTTGTGGATTATTTTGTTCATTTTTTATTTTGTTGATTTCATTCTTGTTTTATGTACATTTTCTTGACTACTTTGCTCATTTTTAGCTTCACAGATTCTTTTGTTTTTCATGCTTTAAATTATTTTGTTAATTTGGGGGATTTATTTTTCCTTTTGTTAAATATAATTTATTGTTTCTTATTTAGTTAATTTTTTCCCCTCATTTCATTGCTTACATTGTTTTTATTATTATTATTATTTTATTCATTTTTTCCCATTTAGTTACTTGTGCTGTTCATTTTGGGTCATTGTGAGGCAGATCTTTCTTTTCATCTTTGTTCATTTTCTTGACTATTGCATTCATTTTTTTGGAAATTTTGTAGATTAACTTGTTCATATTTTATTGCTTTTTAAATTTATTTAACCTTTATTTATGCAGGTGGTCCCATTGAGACCCAAAGTCTCATTTACGATGAGACTTTGGGTCTATGTTGATTAAATTTTGGTTACTTGGTTTACTAAATGGTTATGTTCATTTTCTTGACTATTTTGCCAATTTTGGAGACTTTTTCTTCTTTTTATTCAATATGCTTTATTGTTGGTTATTTAGTTAATTTCTTCCTCATTTTGTTGCTTATTTGAATGAATGAATAATTTTTATTTCAGTTATATTTATATACTGTATACAAATATATACAAAACACACAATTATTTCAACAACCAAAAAAGGAAGAAGCAGAAGCCAGATGCTTACAGACATGGATAAAATTGTTGGTACCCCACTGAGAGGTGCAGAAGTCTCATTGGAAGTTACAGAAATAGTTTGATTGCAGTGATTGCCTCAAAAGGTTGTGCAACAAAATATTAAATTAATGGTACCATCA
>JAQQAE010005230.1:0-17862 GCA_029823295.1 Pseudamia nigra | reverse complement strand
GGAAAGGGGATGGGGGTTGGGGAGTCATACAAGGGGGTGGGTGGTTAGAAAAGATATGGTGGGGAAGAGCAGGATAGAACATGAACAGGAGGAAGCAACAACATGAAAAAGAGAGAAAGTTAGTGGGTTGAGCTTTTCAGACGGTGAGAAATAATGAAACAAAATCCACATGGAGTGCTCAACAGTGAGGGAGAGAAAAACAGATGTGGGGAAATGGGAAGTTAAAGGTATTAGAAGGTATTAGTTGATTAAAAGGTGAGAGATGAGAATCAAGGACAACAAAGAAAAGATGTAGCAGGGAATTAAATCAACAGGATAGATGGGACAGAGAGGGAAGATGTAAATCAGACGGAAAAGAAAAAACAAAGTGGTAAAAACAATGAGAAAACAAACAGGATTTTATGGGAAAAGGAAGGAGGAGGATGCAAAGGGAAACACAAAGTAACAAAATAAGAAAAGTGAGGAGTAAAGAATTTATAACTAGTGATGGAAAGTTAAAAAGATAGCTGAACAGGGTGAGAAGATAAGATTAAAGAGTAAAGAAAGAGTAAAGAGTGTAAAAAGTGTTTCAGAAGCAACTGATAAGACACAAAAAATAAGAATGGGAGAGAAAATAAAGACAGAGTCAAAGTAAAAGAGAAATAAACGATTACAAAAAACAGGATGAGAAAATCCACAAAGAAAACAAAGAGAGAAGAGAAAGACAAAAGGAGCAGCTAAGGATGAAGAAAGGCTATTATCCTGGGGGGAACATTATGATGTGTTTCTGTGTTGTTTTGTCAAGCTGCTGTGTTAGACACACACATACACACACACTCACACACCTTAGAGACAGCAGAGTGTGTAGTGCTGGAAGGAACAAAGGGCTTTAAGTAGACAGTAATGTGATCAGAGCTCTGACAAGCTCTGGAAAGCACCGTCTGCTGCCACACTTAGGACTGAGACTGTCTGTGTACATGTACAGACATACAGTACATAGACAGCATGCGCATATAACCATGTGTATATGTTATATGTAAGAAAAATACACGTGTCACGAAAAGTTGGACATTTTCTAAAATAAAACATTAACTAAAATCTGTGATCTTTTTGATTCGCTCGGAGAACGCTGAAACGAATCGGGTCATGATTTAGTCCTTTGTGACCATTTTGCTTCACTGCATCATGAGAAACTACTCATCGGATTTTGTGGCAGAAATGGCCGTGCTGAGGAAGGTTAGGATGTGAAGGGTCAATATGGGAGCAGCAGCTGCACCTCTATGGACATTCAGCCAGTCAACCACAGATGGATGCCTGCAACACACTCAGCAGAAGTTGGTGCAGAGGCACTGACTTACACTGCCTTTACTTTTTAATATGTATTGTAAAAAACAATTATTGCACTGTTGCATGTGCACGTTCTGTCAATTCTTTCTGTTTTCGAGACTTGAGCTGCTCAACGGTCCATGGTGGACAGACACAGGCAGGACAGTCCAACCAGTGGGCAATGACCCAGGCTGTCCAGTGAGGCTGATACGGAAATACACTAAAGTTGTAATACTGCTGTTGGCCTCTGGGGTACAATTCAGTGGGCTCCAAGAAGCCCCGGCTCCCATAGAGTTACAGTATGCTGGACTTACCTCTGAAAATACTAAATGAATACATTTTTGACATGTCATTATGGTCTAAAATGTTTTGTTTGGACCCTGTAATATGTGATCTGGTGGTCCATCTTTAATTTTTTGCTCTATAATTAAGATATTAAGGCAAATAATCTGACAAATCACTATTGTCTTGGGCTTTGATTGACATGTCGCTATGGTAACTCGACTCGCGAGTGAAGTCGGACCTTTGTATCTTCTATTTATTCAATATGGGCATAATTTAACCTGAGATATGTTCGACTGCGGCTTTGAGTAACAACACTAAGAACACGGTAATATGACTTTGTTGCTTGCTGAAGTTTTACCACATCAATAAGCTAACAGTTAGCATTAGCTTTCCCATGAGACCCCTGGCATGCTACGCTCTACCTGCTCCGCTGTTGTTCATGCAAACATGGTTGCATCCTGTTTTTGTCTCCAAGATGTCGTCCAACCTGATTGACTGCAAAATGCCCCTTCAGAAACTAATGCGTCACGGTCACTTTATCCACTAATATATACAGTCTATGAGTCCACAGAGTTCAGAGAAAAGGTTTTGACTTGATTTAGCATATGTCTCTGGAAATTTACATCTCTGTCTTCACGTCAATGGTGCCTTCACATCTGCAGGTCAGACACGTGGACAGTAATGCAGCCTCAGATCATCACTGCTTCTGAACATGTTACTGATTGCAGTTCTAATCTAACATCCATTTTTGTCCTAAAGAGAAGCTGAAACATGGACTCTGAAAAATGAGCAGTATGCATTTCAGTCCATCTGAGATGATAGAGCCTTTGATAGAGAGCCTCCTCTCTCTGTAATACAGGTCGCGCTCCTGGATGCAGCAGTGGACGGTGTGAAAAGACAACAGTTTAAGACGTCTTCCTCAACCTGTGTTTGTAAATACATCATCACGATTACATGATGATTTCTTGTGTAAATTTTGCCTTGAGAAATATTCTTTTTGAATGCATTCCTTCTTGAAGTTTGACACAAAGTGTTAAGCCACAACCTATTCTTTGAAACAGTAAGCGTTTAGATCATCCCTTTATGTGTATCCATGATCCCTTCACATGTTATTAATTAAGCTGATCCTGTGGAATTTGAAATGACAAAGTTATTTGCATTTCACGTTAACTTAACCATCACTTTGCATCGGCTTGTCTCACCCCATCTTTTTGTGTGCACCACATAAAATATATTTAAATTGATTGAGGAACACAACAAAAATGTTTTCCTTGCACTTTTATCATAAATAAAGGTTCAAGTGAATTAACAAATTACAGGATAAATTATATGGTAAAAAATGTCCCAACTGTTATCAACATGGTGTTTGTACAAAGTATATTAGATACTGGTGTGTGTTTTTGCAGTCCTGAATGGTATTTATTGTCATAATTTGTGTACTTGAGTGTTTTGCAGGTTGTGCAAAGTATTTTTTAATTACAGTTTACATTTATTGGGCCATTTTGTGCATGTGTTATTTACGTTTTTATTTTAGTAAGACATGTTTACTCTTCAAGGAGATTAATGATGAATGAAAAAATGAACAAAACCTTGAAAGTGAGCTGTAATTAATGTATACAGCTGTACAGTCCAAAGAAACCAATGTGATCACTGCTTGGGAAAGATTTAATGTCATTAACACTGATGGATCTTAAAGTAACAACAGATTTTTCTCTCTTAAATCACTACCTGTGGTATTTGCCAAAGCTGAAGTTACAGGAGTTGGAGGTGCACAACAATAATAAATCAGCATGTGTAGGTTATTTTAATGGAAGTATTGATTCATGGCGGCTTAATATATCCATTTAAAGTTATCCACAGCTTGCAACAGCATCCTGTAAGATTGTTAAACAGGACACAACATCACATTTGCTTCCAATAACCATCCATCTGGTTTTACACACAAACACCAGGATCAGACTCTGCTCCCCAAATCATCATATGAATCATACAGTAATATTTCAAAAGACAATTTCAGTTCATTATAACAACTTTGAAATAGGGCATTAGTGATGCTAATTCATTGCTTACAATTACTAGAAATGAACAGCTGAGAAATTACGCTCACCTGACTGCACTTAACTCAGTATGATCACACACCTTTAGTGCCGTTACCTGACTTATGTCATGAATGGTTTATTCCATTAATCAGTTGGTGTGTAGTTTCGTCTACAAATAAGCAGTTCTCAAAGGTAGTCAAGTATAGATGTAAGAATTCTACAGTCTTAGTGTTTTAGTGATGCCTCTAAAGCATTTGACTGTGTTAATCAAAGGAAATTGTTTATAAAATTGAGTCAAAGAGGGGGTGGCTGAATATTTTGGCACTCACACCACTGAGGACAGGTAAATGGGGAACAGTGTCACAGTTCCGTCAGGGAGGAATTATGTCCCTAGTGCTTTTCAGTCTTTGTGTGGATGATCAGTCCAAGCAACTAAAGGCTTATGAAACTAGATTTATGTAGAAGTATTTTAGTGAACCAAAGTATGGAAGCTGATAATCTTCTTGTCTTCAGTCCATGTAGTGCTGGTCTCCAACAGCTCCTTAACGTATGTTCTGAGTATGGTGTGAAACATTTTATCAAATACAATGCTGCTAAAGAAAACAGTTATGATCTGTAGAGGTACAGATGTAAATACCTAAAATTTCCTGTTTCTAAACAGTTACGCATTAATGGCATTGTAATGAGGTTAAATAACGCTAAAGGTAAAATATGCAAATTTCCCCTTGCTTTGTTTACAAACAGTGTTATTCAAACGCACCCCCTCCCTCCGCTCATAGACAGCATGACTGATACTTGGTGATAGACGCAACCAACAATGTAATAATGGCCAATAACATAATACTTGCCAATAAAGTACAAATTTCGGCCCTTTTAAATGTAATAAAGAATATAATATAATATAATAACTTGCCAATAATGATGTAATATGTTTTTACATTATTGGCCTATCATTAAAAAACATCCATTGAAAATGTAAAAAGTGAAGGCAATATTATAGTAATTCATAAACAGGACTGCATTTCTTGGAGTTAAAATGTTTTTTGCAGTTCTTGTACAGTTTGATCATAAATCATAGGTATAGTGGATTGCACAGTCATCACTTTCATTAATCAACGATACGTACTATGCAGCACGCCCTCTCCTTAGTTTCTTGAACCCCAGAGCTTGACCAACATGTGTTCTTAAAAGTCAAACATGTCACTCTTCAGATGGAATGGTAACATGAAAAACTCTTGCTGTTTTCCAGACTGACATAACCGGGAATTATCCATGTGTGATTGCGTTTTCGTGAAAGATGGAGGTGACTCACCCCGATAATGGCGTTAAGTTCAGCCATTGTGACTTGCTTTGCTCTCTCCACGGCCTGGACCACCTGCTGTTGGTGCTGCAAAGAAACATCAAAAATAGGAAAGAAAGGTAAGTTACAACTAAAGTAAGTGTACATGATGCATCCTTTTCCCCATATGAACAAACAAGGAAACGTAACAGTTACACCACATATTAGATAAAACACGCTGTAAAAATATGGCTGAGTATTTGTCAAGACCGTAGTTACATTTTCATATATTTCCCCAAAAGTTGCACCTGGATGGTTTAGACAGAAGATCATTTTGGTACCTTTCAAAATCCATTAACATCTCTAATTGCACGTACTGAAAATGGCATACTAAATACCAGTTAATACTAAATGAATGCAACGCATGGGGTAGGCAAACCCTTCAAGACAGCTTTTAGTCAGAGGATCGTTAAACTTATCAAATATTAGTTTTGGATTTTTACAAAACAGAGGAAAGTTTAAAATGATTCATATCAGTGACTTTAAAATGAGCACAATAGATCTATTTTACTCTTTCATTACTAAGGTCTACTCAGATATTGTAGTTTTTAAAAAAATACACTGTTAGTCAAAAGTTTGGACACACCTCCTTCAGTGCTTTATGTATTGTACATTAATTCTGAAGACATCCACATTGTGAAAGAGCACAACGGAATATGTACTAAAATGTGTTAAACGACCACAACAAGTTCTTTTTTAAATTGTCCAAAGTAACCACATTTAGCTTTGGTGACAGCTGTTCACACTCATCTGATTCACACGGTACTCACCCGGAATGGTTTTAAATTCACAGATGAGTTAAGTTGACTAATTTCCTTTTTTTTTATGTGCTTTAGACCATCGGTTGTCTTGTGCAGAGGAAGGGTGGGTACAGAGTCAATAGCTCAATCAGTGCTACTGCACCTAATATACAAATGCATATTGTAGCAAGAGACATTCAGTTAGGTAAAGAGAACAGACAGCCCATTATTACATTAAGAAATAAAGGTTGGTAAATCTGAAAACTATTGAAAACTTTGAATGTGCTTCCAAGTGTAGTTGCCAAAACCATCCAGCGCTGTGATGAAACTGGATCTCATGAGGACGATGCAAAATTACTCAACTCAGAAAGGGGAGGCAGTTGTCATGAGTCAGTTTCATCATAGTGTTTGATGGCAAAGTTCTTGAGATTTTTCAGATTGGCTGATGGTCTCAAGCACATTAAGAAGGTAAGAATGGCACAAATGAACTCACCTGCAATATGAAACCATTTCAGGTGACTACTTCATGAACCTAATGCGCGAATGCTACGAGTGTGTAAATCTGTCATCAGAGCTAAATGTGGCTACTTTGGACAATCCCAAAAAATAAAACACGTCCTGGGTTGCTAAACACCTTTTTGCTTACTACATACCTCCACGTGTTCCTTGACAGTTTGGATGTCTTCAGTATTAATGAACAATGTTGACAATGAGAAGATGTGTGCAAACATTTGACTGGTACTGCATATTTAATTGAGCTTTTGTCAGTTTAATCTGTCTTTTAGGTACACTGAGCACTCTTTTTACAGTGCAGGGTGGATAAATACAAATGTTTGTGTTGAGAAACCATGCATTCATACGACACGCACTACTGTAAAAGAGAAGCACACATTGTACACACAGCTTTAGACCCGTTCATGTGTGTCTGCTCACACGCCTGCACACAGTCAAAGCCACACTGAAATCCCTGTCCTGTTTACACAAGATCCCAATGTAATCAGTCACACAAAGGCAAACATGCATGTGTGCCTCTTACAGCACACATACATACCACACACACAGTCGGACAGTGTCAATATTGATCAAAGTGACAGAGTGGTGACCTTCCTGTCTCCAGGGGGCGCACTCCGGCAAAAACGAGGATGTCGGCAGTCTACGCTCACACACCGGGGTTCATCACACACACACACACACACACACACCTACAACGTAATAAAACCTACTCAACATCATCTTCCTTACTTACTCTTTAAGCAATTTAAAAATAAATTAAAAAGGAACAACGACATGTGTTGGAATGGCAATAATATTGTTTGGTGATAAGAAGACACAAAGTAATTTAACAGTGGAAGGATTAACTTCATGATAACGGGGCACAGATGTTCGGAAAAGAATATCATTTAATACTCTTGAACTCTGAAAGCTTTGGTAGCTCTGAAGTGTTTTCAGAACTCCCTCAGTATTAGTGATACTTATAATAATTAGGATAATAATTAGGAGGACTGGATTAAATTTTGTTGACTTTTAAAATATTATCGTGTTCTTTGGTGCATTTTTAAAACAACCGTGTTAATTCTTTGTTCATTGTATTAATTAAGTTGTTCATGTTTTGAGGTCACTGATGGGAATAACGGCATTAAAACAAATGGTGTTGCTAATGGCATTATTCTTTTCAGTAATGGGTAATCTGATTACTGTATCCATTGATGCCAATTGTTCTGTTTTCAGGAGCTGCAGAGATTTTTTTCCCCCTTTGGTGAGACAACTGCATAAGTGATGATGATTGGCTGAGGAAGAGTAAAATTTAATGTAAAGCCAATCAAAGGTCGTGTTGGGCAGAAACGGAGCCACGAAATAGTTACATTCCCTTTTACAGTGCTGTAACCAGAGATGGATATTACTCAAGTACATTTACTCAGTTACATGTACTTGACTAGATTTTCCCAATGAAATATACTTCTGAGAGGAGTTGTTTTGTAGAATTGTTTTTCTCTTACTCAGTTACATTTGGCTACAGCTCAATGACAAGGAGAAAAAAGATTTTGAAATTTAAACAAAAAATTACAAAATAATCAAATACATTTTAAAAAATGAAGTAAAGAATTTAGTAAATTGTCAAAGTGAATAAAATAAGCAATAGAATAACAAAAATGTGCAAAAATAATCATAAATGAAAAAAGGAGCAACAAAATAAACAAAAAATTATCAAAAATAAGCAAAAATGAAGAAAACAGTCAAGCAAATCAAAGAGAAATTGAACAAAAAATCCATAAAATAATCCACAAAATGAACAAAAATTAATTAGCATGTTAACAAAAATGAATAAAATAAGAGACAAAATCTGAAAAAACAAAGGACGCAAGAAAATGACTAAAAGTGAGCAACAACACAGGTAAAATAAAATAACAAAATATTCAAGTAAGAAACAACAATAACAACAAAACTGAACAAAAATCAATAAAATGAGCAATAATAATAATAATCAAGAAAATTAACAAAAATATCAGTTTGAACACAATATAATATAATATCATATCATATAATATCATATAATATCATATATATTATTCTGTAATAAATTCCACTTTGTGTCGTGACTCACTACTTGAGTATTTTTTTCATGAGATACTTTTACTTGAGTAATGTTTCTGTTTACTCTACATGTCACTGACTGTATCTCAGTTATTAACTCAGCTACTTTTTAGGAGAAGTAACTATAATTACTTTTTATAGGCTCAATTCTGTTGGTGGTTTGGTGAACTTTCCTCTTATTTCTGTTTTAATATTATTGATTATTTTGTTCATTTTTCAACTTGTACATATAAGCAACACAGATGTAAATGTAACTGAAACAATAATTTTAATCTAATACAGTACAGTAGTTATGCATTGCATACTTTACATATTGTCCTCCATATTTACTATGGAGTTGAAACAAAGCTTTTACCACAGCTCCAACACCCCTTCCAAAAAAACTTTCCTGTTGCATTATTATATTATTAATTCTAGTGGCTGTGTCTGTTTTGCACATTTATTCTTTATAGAACAAAAAACACAGGATTTATATTTTCCTTTTAACATCTGTTGCCACTTGTAATATATTCAGATGTTTACTATTCTGACTGCAAAGCCAACATGTGAAATATAGGCTGAGGTTAGGAGCAGCTCAGTGTTGTGTGTGTGTAGATGAAATGTGTGTGTGTTTGTGTCTGGCACTGGTGACACTTACCTCTTGAGAGAGGAATGGGATGATCTGAGCACAGATGGCACTGAGACGCTTGACAATCTCCGCCTGTGATGGAAAGAAGAGAAAGGGAGGACGAGTGAGAAAGGAAAATAAAAAATATGGCACCTAAATATACACAACAAAAACAGAGTGGATGATGGGACTTTACAGCACATTAAGCCTCACTGTGAATTAAAACATCTTTCTAATGAGGCAGGATTTCTGTCAGTGAATATGTTTACCTGAAGAAAATGTTATGGAACTTGCAATTTTCTTAAATTTATTTCGTTTTAGAAATTCCTAATAAGCTGTTAACATGGTTAATGGATATGAATGTTACAGTAGTATTTACATGCAGTCATGCATGTTACAATTAAAACTATGGAGTGTTACATTTTTTCACTAGTGGAAGATGTTTCACTCGTTGGCTTTTCCCACAGAATTCACTCTTGTTCTTGAACTGATTTAGTTCAGCATCCTTAGAATCATATAGTGGATGAATCCCTGTTTCCACAGGTTCTGAGTGGAATCAATCTACGTAATTAAGGATGTGTCATTAATGGAAGGCTTGCATGGTGCACAGTGGAGGAAAATATGGTCACCTACCATCCCAAGTCACCAGACACTAAATCACCAGGGAGGACTGTGTTTTGTAGTTATTGTACATTCTTTTCCCCATAGGTTTCACAGACTTCACAATGTTTTTGTCATCTCTATAATCTCTTTCCATCCTGTAGATTTTGGTAAAACCCAAGGAAAACCTATTGTCTTTTGGTTCCAGTGGGAAATTTTGTAACCACATAATCTGATGTTGATTCTTAGCAAAGACAGTATAACTTGCTCGTCCCAGGAGAGGAAGACCAAGAGCTACGTCTGCAGCAGAGGATACGTTTATTAGAATTACTAAAATTACTAAGTCACTTTTATCATAGCGTTTGATGTTTTTTTTTGCAACTTAGGGACAAATCGGAGTTCTCGAGACTTTTCAGACTGACTGACCTTCATTTCTTAAAGTAATGATGAACTGTATTTTCTTTTTATTTAACTCAGTGTTTGTTGCCATAGTATGGATTTGTGCAGTAGTTGTAGTGGCACTAATAGGGCTATTGACTCTGCACCCACCATTCCTCTGCACAAGACGACTGATGGTCTAAAGCGCATTAAGAAGGGACAGAACTACATAAATTAAGTCTTGACAAGGCATACCTGTGGTTTGAAAACTACCCAGACAAGAAGAACCATTTGCGATGTATTGAATGAAGCTTGGTTTCACTGTACTAGATCTCATATTGTGTGCCCAAAACTATTCAAAACATTTTAAGAGCAAAGGGAGATAACATTTACTACTGGCTGGAGAAACTCTAAACTGTTTGTTTATATATTTCCTGTGCATTTTGCTCATATTGTGTTTGTGAAATGCATGTGCACGGTCATTATAAGCTGATAAGCAGCAAGGAGTTTATAGTGACGTTTTAAGAGAGGATAAAAATAGAGAATTTCAGAACATATTGGACAGCCTTTCCACCTTACTGAGTTTGCATTCAGGTGTAAATAACATGCGGTAGTATGTGTCTTGTACAAGTCCTAGGTGTAAATAACATGGTGGCCTATGGCTGCCTTTATAAAATTTTTTCTTGTGTGCAACCACCTGCAGATGTGCTGTTTCATAGTATTTATTGTATTTGTTTCTCACAGAGAGCAGAAATGTGGCCTTTTCTTTGAAGCATCCATCTCTGACAAGGTCTTTGTCTCTATATCAGCCGAGTATAAACTGTGGTCAAGTAAAACTTCAATGAGATGCACCATACAAATGTGCTGTGTAAAACCTTAATAATACACTATCTGCATATTTTGCATGTCTTACGTTGGGGACAGACAACACAAATTTCACAGTTGTTACAGATTTTGAAAAGACTTGGAGTTCACACTAACCAGCTGGTTTCAGCAAATTTTTTTTAATGAATGAACAACTAGGGATCACACATTTAACAATTGTGTCTGATGAGGGATTGCAGACTACATGACTAGTCAAACCAACTGACACCAACTGGATGCATCAAACTTTTGCAAGAGCGACCGTGTCTACGAGATGGGGGTGTCACTCCCTGATCCCGGCCCGTAAACAAACATGGACTAAAACGGCTCACTGTTACTGATTGTGCTGCTAGTCTGAGAAATCCAAGAAGAAACACACAATCGTCATTTTGATATTCCCACTACTTCCTGTCCTCTTCGTCTTCGGATGCTCTATCATCTACTCTTTTTCATTGTGTCTTATACAGGTTCTAGGTGTAAATAACATGTTTGCCTATGGACACAATGAAGTTCACAGTTCAGTCTGTATTCAGTAAACACTACCCACTTGTGTCCACAGTCAGCTTGAAAAATTCAAACATGTCTGACTTATTGCGACTGAAGTCTGGTTCGGTCTGTTCCCCTCACACACTCACAGATTTCACCTAACCATGCCGACTGCCCCCAACTCGGGCTGACTGGTGCTGACGCTGCACAACAGTGAATCATGGGTAAAATAAGGCAAAACAATCTTGTAGTGTGTCCCCAGAATGAAATCAGAATGTGCGGACAGTTACAAAAAGAAATAAAAATCAAATGAGCACACTTTATTGTACAGAAGTCTTTAACAAATACAGACAAGCTGTTCAGATAAAAACTAGAAAATTTCATGAGATTTTGAGTGTACCTGCTACTCACGGCAGATTCTGTCCTAAATTATGACACCTCCTACATCCCAAAACATCTAAGAATCATTATGAGGGAGAGAAAGTTTAGTTCAATGCATTATGTTAAACTTTGCTTTAGTGAGCTCAGCTCCTTTTCTCAGACAGGCTTAAAGAGAAAGTTTCAGCTTGAGGGTATTTCTCAAACGGTCATCTGTGTCGCAAACTGTTGCTCAGATGATGAAAATGTTTTCACCAGGAATGATACGACATTTGTCTGAGCATCTATGTAGGCTCAGTGTAAATTGTGTTAAACAGACAGTGTGGTGACAGATGAACAGACACTCTGCTCACATCTCACATCTCATTGGTTGGCAGATTTTCTAAAAGAGGACAAACGTGGTTACAGTTCTCTTAAAAACTCTGAACCTGTTGCACATGGTCTCCAATTAAAAGCAGCTTGAGCAGAACATTTCTTTTGAGAATTTCAGAGGCTTCCTCCACTCTGTCAGTTACACTCCCACTCTTACTCTTACTCATATCCTATCCCATAAACTACCATTGTAAACTCAAAAAAAAAATCTGAAAATCACTTAAACTGTGATATTGTGAAGAAACGCACCAGATATCAAAATACTGATTGACAGCAGAAATGTATAATGTTTGTGACTGCTTTAAAGTTTGAGCTGTGTTCTTGTGTTAAAGTTTTGCGGTTCTGAAATGGGATGTGACTTTTATGATGGCTCCCCTTTGGAAATGAATGGAAATATTTCACAGTTATTGCCTGAGTCACAAAACTATTAATAGATAGCACACAATTCCCCGAATGAAGACATGTGTGTGATAATTGAGGCAATAACTGTATAACTGAAGTATTGTGGGGGGTTTCAAAGCCCTGTGAGGAAAAACTACAAACATTTGTATAGAAGAAGAATTATAAGCAAAATAAATGTGCTGAATAATAAAGTGTTCTTTCTATGTGCGCCATAGCAGGTACACAATTTAAGTGTTGAAATATGGGACCTTTAAAATGTGCAAAATCTGTGAAAAAGCCTTTTACTTAGGTCTTAAAATGGCAAATAATGTCTGTTCTTGTCTTATAGGTTTCTTACCCACACACATACTATACACATGCACAACAGTTGAACACCTAGTAACCTTGCACGGCACAAGCACCTGTACACACACATAAGTACGTAAAAACACAAACACACACAGTGTGTCACACACAAGCTTCAGTGTACACACTCAGACGCTGCTGCTGAACCTCTGCGGTGTGTCTAATTCTATCTGTCTGAGTGCCCTCAGCCTCATTTTGTTCTCTTCTTCACTCAGCCGTTCTCTCTTTTTCTACAACAGCTCTCACACTGAGCCATTATTACCCTATTCATCCTCTTCCTCCTCTTCATCTCCCCATTCTCTCTCTATCTCTCTACCCTCGTTTGCTTTGTCTCATTTTCTCCCGTCTTGCTATTTTTTCCTGTATGGTTCTGTTTCTCTGTAGTTTAAATTTATCCCACGCGCTTTTACCTCAGCTGTTTTCACACATTACCATCATTGTTCTGTTTTCACTTATTCCTATTTTTCTTCACTGAAGCACAATCTCGTCCTCTGTAGCTCTCTGGAAATGGAAAGACAACTAAGTGGGTTGCTTTGGTGTCAGGGCTTAAAATGGGTCATGGAACATTTTTGTTTGGTCCCGTTGATTATTATTCCTATTTTTTTTTTCACAATCTTCATTATTATGTTTGTTTTTGTCCATTTTCTGTTCACTTTTGTTCATGCTGATTATTTTTGATTATTTCCTTGATTATGTTGTTCAATTTTCTATCCACATGGCTCCCTTTTGTGTAAAAAAAAAAACTATTTAGTTTCTTTATTTTATTTATCAGGTTATTTTGTTCACCTGCGGTTTTGTGAAGCATTTTGTGTGTTTTCTGGATTATATTGCTCAGTTTTCATAATCTTCTTAACGATTTTTGTTCATTATCTAGTTAGATTTCTTGATTCTTTTGCATGTTTTTCGTTATTTTCTGAAATATTTCATTATTTTAGTTATTTTTTAAATGATTTTGTTTAGTTTTTTCATTTTCTTTATTATTTTGAACATTTTAGGTCATTTTTTTCTTTTGTTCATTTCATTTTCATTCACTTCACGTTATTCAATTCTTCATTTTTTATTTATTTTAAGTATTAGTTTGCCGGCTCTTGTTCATTTTGTGGTTTATTTGTTGAATTTCTTTAATTATTAAAATTATTTTGTCCTTTATTTTGTGGACCTTCTCAATCATGTTGCTCACTTTTGTTAATTTTCAAGAATAATTCATACATTTTGTTCATTTTATGGCTTACTTTTGCTCATTTGGTATTTGTTTTCATGATTATTTTGTTAATTTTCTTGATAACTTTTGATTTTTTGCTCATTTTGTGAATTTAGCCTACTAATTTTGTCTGATTATGGCTCCTTTTATAGATTATTTTATTCACTTTTGTTAAATTGCACATTTTGATAGTTTTCTTGATAGTGTTTTTTCATTTGAATCCATTCATTCATAAGTAAAATACACTAAAATGCTGCAATATATGGAGGCATTTTCAGTAACAAATGGTGATGTTATGGTGCTACAGTATGTTATGTTTTTTTCCACATTAGCACTTCAAGAAAATGTCACATTTTCCCACTGGATCTTAAGGTTTAAAAGTTTTGAAATGCTGTAAAACCTCCTACAAGCACACATCCTCATCATGAGTTCATAAACCTTATTAATGGACAAACACATACTGAAAATAACCATATCTGTCTGTTGCAACATTTCTGGCTTATATTTCACTTCTATTGTAATCTGTGTTTAACTACTTGACTTAACGTCATCCCCTCGGCCCGAAATTGTTCTATGAGATTACAGCTGGAAATAAAGCAAGCTTTTCACTCTAGGTCGGAGGACTTGATAACGCTCAATCTAGTCTTGATAGGCTCCTTTTTCCAATTTCCACATCTGGGAATGAGCCAAGGTTCTCTTATCTATCAGCCGACATCACATCAGCGATTGGCCAATCCTGAGAAATGTCTTCAGTGTCGACGTGTTCCTGCACATACACGGAAAATTGTGAAATTGCAACATGCAGAGAAGAGGGAGGTGACTGTTTCTCATAAAATAACTGACGGCAACATAGGGTATTTGCATTTTGATTGGGTCATTCTGTAACAGACACAGCGGGCAGAATTTGCCCAATTTTGGCAAACGGTAGACAGTGATAAAGTAAGGGAACATTAAAAAAAATTCATCAAAACAATAAAACATGCACAAAATATGAAAAATGAACAAATTATGATGGGACTGAAGAAAATGAAAAAAGCAAAATGAAGAAAATAAAACAAAAAAGTAAGAAAATGAAAAAATTGAGCAAAACGAAAATCAATGAAACTGAAACAAAAAAGTTAATCAAGATCTATCACTCTCTTTATTTCTCTTACCCTTCTTCTTCTCTCTCTCTCTCACCATCTTCCTCTCTCCTCCCCTCTCTCCCTAGTTGCCTCTCTTTCTCTGTCCCTCTCTATCCCCCTTGTATTTGCATTCATTCTCCTGTCATCTATACTGTGACGCTTGTGTGACGCTTCCCTGCTTCCTCCCTCTCTGGCCCTGTGTTTGCTGGTTGTGGACCGGTCCGGTGTCTGTGGATGTCGTCCAGCGTCTGTGTTGTTTGTTGTTCTGTCTCCTTTTGTCTCTCCTCTGTCCACTAACCCCAACCGGTCGAGGCAGATGGCCGCCTACCGTGAGCCTGCTGGAGGTTTTTGTCTTTTGTTAAAGGAAGTTTTTCCTCCCCCTGTCGCCCTTGACTTGCTCTCGGTGGTTCTGTTGGGTTTACTCTCTGAATAGTTTTGAGGTTTCGGCCTTCAACTGTGAAGCACCTAGAGATAATCTTGGATTATGATTGGCGCTATAGAAGTAAAATGTAATTGAATTTACTTTTTATAAGTAAGGCGCACCCCCCAAAAATGTCATTTTGAATTTTGTTTTGTTTTTATAATCAGGTGTGCCTTATAGTGCAGAAAATACGGTATCTTGTTCACTTTCTTTATTATTTTGTGTATTTGGCATTTATTTTTTTCATTATTTTTGATCATTTTGTGGATTACTCGGTTGATTTTCTTGATTATTTTGTTCATTTTCTTTATAATTTTGTTCATTTTGTGGATTATTTCATTTGCTTTTGTAATTATTTTGTTCATTTTGTGGTTAATTTTCTTGATTATTTTGTTCATCTAATTTATTTTTTGTGTTTAATTTTTGCTCCTTATCTAGGTTTTTTAATTTTATGATCATTTTGGGTTCTGAATTCAAATGAAGTTGTGAAAATATATGCATCTTGGGTTCCAAATATACTCTATTATGTTTACTAGCTTATAAAAAAAAATACATCTGCCCAGTGCAATTTGATAAAAGTGGGTGACAAGATGAGACCAGTTATGAACCACTGAGCTTAAACCATTCACATCACTGCATCACTTAGCGTAGAATACAAAATATAATATGGTGCTCTATATTGCAAAATTGACTGTGCTCATACTGTTATTACAAAGGTGACTTCTGCAGGACAGCAACGTCTCAAAATGTCCAGCCAAGAGGCAGTGGGTGGTGATGGGAGTGAAACTGTCCAATCAGCCTCTGGCTTTCAAACTACAGTGAATGAAGTGAGGCAGACTGAGCTGAGCCAGGTGTCAGCAACAACAAGGCACAGTCTCTTTCCACACTCCTGCCAAAAACACAGCCACCAGGGACGATACTGGCACCGGCTCACTGGATGAAGGGATGAATGGATGGAGGGATGGACAGATACAAAAGGAAAAAGAAGGGGCTGGTCAATAAACACCTGAGGGCAGATAGGCAGCCAACTGGCATGGACACACGGACACAAATGCAGATGAAGACAAGAGAGGTTTTAAGTGAAACAGAGATAAAATGGAGATGAGAGGGGATGAAATGCAAAACAGCTTTCAATTTTTAAAAAAGACTAGGATTATAGATTAGTCATGAAAAGACAATGAGGATGAGTTTAAAAGAGATGAATAAGATGACAACAAATGTACTGGAGGACAAGGACACAACCTGAGGGACCTGAGGGACACAAACACCTATCTATGCTTCATCGCTTCAGATCTTTGACAAGGCGATAATCAAAACAACACACATTTATATGATCACAGCACTGTGTGGCTGCAGACAGATACAACCTGAGCTGCAAGAGCACCGCAAGGACACAAAATCATGTAATTACATGTTACATGGTAACACTGAACTTCAGTTCTGTGCCATCAACGTGGGGCTGCACAATTAATCGCATCCCAATAATAACAGCAATTTCAGCCTGTGCTATTATGATTTGATTAGATCTGATTGTGTCATGCGCTGATCATGGGTTTACAAGGCACCACGATATGGAGTTACAATAGTCCCATAGAATTTCATTACAAGAGGGTTCTCTTATATTTTGGTCCAAAATAAAGCCTTGCGCCTTCTTTCCCAGGCTATACACATGGAAGCTTCCACAACAAATGGCTTCCACTAAAAACATAACTCCAGTCTTTCATAGTCATCCAACCAAAAGACACTTTCTCAAAACAAAGACATTTATAAACAATGCACTCATTAAATCCTCATAGACAGTATAGTAAAAACAAAACTTACACACAATCTATTATCTTCAGTTATTGCAAGAAAGCAATCAGTCTCTAGGTCTAATGGTAAAAAAGTCATTTCATAATTATCACAGTAACCATGACCACTGATCTTAAAGGAAAATGACCAGAGTATAATATAAACTAGGTCAATATGGCAATATGTATTATTTTTATTAGTTATAAACAGTGTTTGTAAGACCTGTGTACTGTATACACTCACTGGCACCTTTATTAGGTACGCTTGTTAACATAAAATTCTAATTAGCCAATCGCACGGCATTCAGTTCGGTGCATTTGAGCATGTAGACACAGTCAAGACCACCTGCTGAAGTTTAAACTGAGCATGAGAATGGGGATGTAATATTTTCGAGGCGGCGTGTCCGGCCACCGGACACGCTCGGGGCGGCAGGACAAAAATTAAACCAGGAGGGGTGTAATTTTGCAGTCCCCGCTCGCGTTGCAGCAAAACGCCAGCGTTAATCTGTCTTTCATTGGCTTATGACCGGGCAGTTTCTTCTCCTCCGCGGTGATGAATGTTCTCCGTGGCATTTTCTTCCAGAACAGTCCTGT
>JAQQAE010005229.1:0-17863 GCA_029823295.1 Pseudamia nigra | reverse complement strand
AGAGATTCTAGGAACCACAAGTAGACCTGCACTCTGGGAGCGGAGAGTTCTGATTGGTTTGTAGGGAACAATAAGGTACAAAGCGGATAACAATGTCTACTTGGTATCAGATGATGTGATGTCTCTGTTTCGTCTGTTTCGTACGTGAACACACCGTCCACGTCACATTTGACCAATGACCATGAACCTCAGATGAGACCATCTGTCACGGTGCTCGACCTGCAACGCTGCTCTGTTTGTGTTCTAGAACGTAGTCCCAAAGAGGGGTCAGGAGAGTCAGCGTGGGTCACCGGGCACGTTTGCATTTCAACCACCACGAAACAACAACTTTAATCGAGAATGAAAGGTGAGTGGACATTCTGTTCTAAAATGTTCCCTCACTGACAGGACGTTTACAGTATCGCTCTGAAAATTACAGTGACCGCCTCCATGAAGGTTTATATGACATCCAGCTTCTTATAAAACTGCAAAAACTGAAGTATATTATTATTCTAGGAATATGAAACCAACAAAATAAATGCAATTAAAGCAAAAAGGAATGGACACAATGAAGGAAATACACAAAACCGGATGGAAAAAAAATCGGATTAAAAAGTGAACTTCATTTCACAAGAATAAAATAATTTTAAAAAACAACAAAGGATTAGCAAAGATGGAAAGGGAACACTGTAATGAACAATATGGTCAAAAATTAAGGAATAACGGAATGAAAATGAACAAAATAATCCACAAATTCACGCAAACCTGAACAAAATAATTTTAAAAATGAACCAAAATGACCAAAATAATCAACAGCTGAAGAAAAAAGTAGAAAATAATCCACAAACTCATGAAGACGTGAGCAGAATACTTAAACATGAACAAAATATGAAGAAAATATATGAAGAAAATTAATGCACATATTGACTAAAAATGAACAAAATAAATTTTAAAAAGAGCAAAATAATTAATAAAAATGGAAAAAATGAGCAAAATAATTAGCAACTGAGGAAAAGAAAAGCAAAAAAACATGTAAGAAAATGAACAAAAATTAATGACAATTGATGTAAAATGACTAAAATGATCTATACATTGACCAAAAACAAAACAAAACAAAAAAAACAACTGGTAGAAAAGTCAACAATTTAAGGAAAATGAACAAAATAAAAAAATGTGAAAGAATAATAAAATAACAATTAATGAAAAACAAACAAAATAACCTCCAAATTGACCAAAAAATAATTAATGAAATAAACAAAAATAACTAAAAGTTGAATCAATGATTCCAAACAGGGACCAAAAACTAAACAAAAAATATTAAAAGACACAAAAACTTTTAAAAAAACTGTTTAAAAACAAACGAATCCAAAAATGAACTAAAAAAATCACAAAATGAACAAAAATTAATAAAATGATTGACAACTGGAAGAAAATAAACAAAATGATCAAAACCCAACAAAATAATCAACAAAAGAAACAAATGAGGAAAATGATGAACAATTGAACAAAAATATGCAAAATCAAAACAAAACACTTGACAATATTTTCACAATAATAAATAAACTGACCAAAACTCAAGACAAATCATAAACAAAATGAAGAAAACAATTAAACTCTGAACCGATGAAATACAAAATCAATAAAATAATTAATTAATTGACCAACACCTGAATAAAACAATAAATGGTTGAAGGAAAATAAACAAAATGATGCAAAAGAAGACTAAAAGAAACCAAACTAAAAAATTGACAGTACTTTTCATGAAAAATTAGAAAAATAATCCCTACAAACTGACAAAATAATTGAAAGTTGAACCAATGAATCCAAAACTTAACCAAGAACAAAACCATTAAAAGGAACAAAAATGGATGGAACAGATAACAGTGAACAGTTAAAAAAACACAATAATCCACACATTTACCAAAACTTGGATAAAATAATGATGATAAAATGAATAAAAATGAAAAAAGTGACAATTGAAGGAAAATGAACAAAATGATGCTAAAAATTGACCCAAAAAAAATAACAAAATCATCAAGAAATTAACAACAATGAGGAAAGTAATTAACGGCTGAAAAAAAATGTACAAAATATTTTTGCAATTATCCAAAAACTACATGAAACTATAAAAACAGATATAAGGAACAGTTAAAAATATATACCAAATATAGTAATGAATAAAATAATTAACATCTGTAGAAAAATAGCACAATGAGCCACATATTGACCAAAACCTGACGAACATATCCACAAAATGAATAAAACTATCCATAAATTGACTTAGAAATGAATAAACTAATCAATGAAATGAAAAAAATTGAAAGAAAAATATTTAAGAACTGATGAAAAAAGAACAAGAAAAATCCAAATCTGCTCTTTTTCCAACATATATTTACAAGAAATAAAAACATTAGCGCTTTAAATCTCAGGAATATGGACATTAACACAAAAAGCATCTGCAAACACTGACCAAAAAAAAAAAAAAACGAAAATGGAAAATTTAATTAAATTAAAATGTCTGATACGATTAAAAACAAACCGTAAAATTAAACGTGAAGCCTATTTACCTTATTTACTGAACCCTGAGGCCTTATATTTATAGATGTGTAATATGTGAGATTTGTGCGTAGGTTGAATATAAAAAGGCGTGAAACTGCTCCGTGACGCACGGACTCGTCAGATTCACCGACCCCGGTCACATCCGATCCCGTCAAGCCTCCAACACATCCACGACGTGTCCAATCTCACCGCCTTCTCTGACGTTTTAAATATTAAATAGTGTCACTGAAAATGTATTTTTCACCTCGTAATATACGGGAAATAAAGGTTTTATTCGGCGCGTAACGGAAAATCGCGCGTTTCAAGCGGTTACAAGCAACTGAAAAATCCCAACAGATTCAAACCAATTTTATTCTGGCACAATAATTGAAATAATTTTCTTAAAACCGAATAAATATATATTCAATTCAATTAGGTGATTTAAAAAAAAAAAGTGGTATCTGATCACTGAAGGGCGTTTTGGCACAAAATGGCGCATACGCGTCCCACTCACCAAGGGAATATTTCTTCAAAAATGTGACGAAAATTAAAATGAACTGCGACTATATGTTCATGTTATGAACGGGTGGGAATAAATGAAGTGAGATTTTGGAGCTGGAAGAAGCACAGGCCGCTGTTTTCAAGGTTAAACCGAGGCCGCGGGTTCAGGCCTGAAATAATCCACGGGCATTAACGCAGTGCACGCGGCTTAAAAGCGCGTAAAATTAAAAAAAATATACAGTAAATATTCAAGTCTGAGCGTGAGTTTGAAAACTAAAAATATTTGTTCAAGGGTTAAGAAGTGGGTTTGTTCGGATTTTTCTGTGGGTTTGGTGCTGATTTGACATTTTACGCGTTTGGAGACTATTCCGCTCCATTTTACGCATCATTTAATGACTTTTTGAGTTGATAAAACAGAGAAATTGGATCAACTTACGTCCTCTGCACCGGTTTTCTCCTCTTGCGTCCTGCGTACATGACGACTCGTCTTATGATGGAACCTTGAGAAAAACGGAGCCTCTTTCTCCGCTACATGTAAACCACCGACACAATCCTCCCGAGGAAAGTCGAGCAGAGGAATTCAGTTTAAAAGAATACGAGTGGAGAGGGAAAAATGACGCAGTCGGCTGAGAGCTGAGTTAAAGCGAGCGTGAACCAAATCCCCAAAAATTAGAAAATGACGCATGAAAATCCGCCGGAAAACGGTGATGCCTCGAGTGGGGAAAAAAATCTCCGCGCAGCGTCGGTGCCGTCCGCCTCAGAGGAGGATGAACTTGTGGAAAGTGGAAAGAAGATGTGTAGTTTTCACGTTGAAGAGAAAAGTAATGAGATTAAAAGAGTAAATAAGAAAAGAAAATCGCTTCCATCCTCCTTTTGACTCAAATAAAACCACAACAGAGAGATGGAAATAATCACATTTACATGGTAGAATCTGTCCAATTAGCGGCGGACTGCACTGTGCGCGCGCATTCCACCGGCGGGCACGCCCGACACAGAATCCTCCCGCGTGCGCGCTTCGGAGGCTTTTCTTCAAGGAAAAGGCAGAGGGCACGCGAGTCGAGAGCGCGGCCACGGAGGAGAATCTCCTGGAAACACAGGCCGAGCGCGTCCCCGAGCAGGTTGTGTTTTGTCCAATCAGGGCGCAGATGGAGCTGGAGGTTCATGCTGAAGCTGTGCAGAATGTGGGTCAGGGGTTAGAGTTTTAAATAATGGATTCCACATTCAAACAAACAAACAAATAAATACATGAATAAAATAACACTGTGAGGTTTTACCTGCAGGGACGGAGCCAACGGAAAAAAAAAAAAAAAAACGACCTGCACCTGCCGAAAACAGCAGATTATATAGAACATTAGATCTGTCAGTTATTACATGAGATTATAGCTATTTTCAGCCACAGCCAGGCCATACACCATCAGCAGGGCCGATTCTATTGGGGCCTGATAGGCAGGGTGCCCCCCCCCCTCCCCAGCATTCATTGCCTTGGTCCAATATTCCATTAATGTGCTTTATATACAAGTCATAAATGGCATAAAAGATGGATGCTTTAAGAGCAGGTCATATTTGAAGCCAAAACAAATACAGTATCAGATAAACCCTACCCCCTCCATATTATATGTGTACTAGTACTCCTGTATTATTCTGAATTTGGCAATGTTTACAAGTTTTCCAAGTAATACATGTGGGATGTGCAGGTTTTCTGTCTGTTATTTGGACATGTACGCATATGACATATTCAGAAAATGTGTCTCATGAGAAGGTTCAAGTCAGAGGTGGAGGAGACAAAGATTCTGTCAGACTGAAGTAACGTCCACAGCTGTGGTGAGAAGAAAACACACCTACTTTCACACATTATAACAGTCACGATCTCAGCAGGAACAAATTCTGTATTTAAAGCTAGATTTTTTTCAGGATGGTGTTTACATGGATGATACAGAGGAAAACACAGTCCACAGGTCATGTAAACAACTTATCAGCAATGTAGTCCGTTTTCTATGAGGAGAAAGTAAGACCATGTCATAAGTATGGAAACACAGTCCACTATAAAATCTAAACTTTTGTCTCCTTCAGTGTTTCTGGGTGATTTTCACATATGTCTTTATATGACGCAGCTTTAACGTGTATTTGTGGATTGAACTGCGTTCACAGACGGTGATTTGTGGAAGTTTTCCTGAGTCCATGCACCGATTTACAGTAGAGAATCATGTTTGTTTTTCAGGTCACCAGCATCTAGTTTGACCTTCCTCCTAATTCTTTGAATCTTTTGATGATATTATACACAGCAGATGGTGGATCCTCAAAGTCTGAACAATTTTACATTGAGGAACAGTTTTCTGAAAATTTTCAGGTACAGTTTGTCACTGATTGGTGAACCTGAGTCCATCTTCACATGTGAGAGGGTCTGTCTCTCGATGATAACGGGAACAGCAGTGGAGGCGAGGTCGGAGCTGGGGTCAGGTTGGTGGTGGTACGGGAACTCAAAGGAACAGCTGGACGGAATCACTCAACAACGGAGCCTGGGCTGGATGGACAAGAGTGGAGGAGAGACAACCAGGAGGACTGAGCAGGTGATGAGATGGGATCTTTGGTCCAGTGAACAGGAGAGGCAGGCAGGTCTGGGTCGAGCTGAGCAGGAAACAGGAATCCAAAGGAAGCTGGAGAGTCTTTCATCCAGGAATGAAGACAATGAGAATTCTTTACTTTTCAGTCATGGAGCCAAAGTATTTTAGATCCCAGTTTATTTTCTCCAAAACCTACATATGTATGGAAATGCATCGAAGATAAGACACATTCTGTTTTTAATGCAGCTCTTCCCTTTCAAATTCACTTTACATTTTACTGAAACCGAGTCTGAGACTGATTATATGAACAAAGTGGAACATCGTGACAAATATCAATTCAGAGCAAAAACGGGAACATCGCAATTCACGCAAAAACAAGAAATCATTTGTATGTCCGTTTTAGGACCAAATATGGAGTGGACTTAATGTACTGGATTTGTTCAGCGGTGGCTTGTTCTGGAGAAACACTGGTTCATGACCCGAGTGTCTGTGAATCCACCTCCTGCCCTAGTTTGTGTTTCCTGGTCGACTCAGCAGAGGTCAACGCATTGTGACAGCAGACAAAGTGTGCGCATGCATCTATGGGAATACATACGTGGAGTCACATGACCAGATCAGAGCCTGAGGGGGGATGAAGACCCCCGTAACACAGAGAGAACTCGGCCAACGTAATGGACGTGCTGTGAAGGGTCTGTACACGTTTTATTATTACTACTGATCCTTATTTTCAGTGATTGTACAAATTGTAGCTTTAGGACTTAAAATGGACAACGAAAAAAACTGTAAAATCAAATTAAAAAAATGCTTTTATTTATTCATTTCACTAATTCCTCATATACGTAGTTGGTGTGAGAGAAGAAGAAGCAGAGGACAGGGTGAGATGGAGGCAGATGATTGGCTGTGGCGACGCCCGAAGGGAACAGCCCAAAGGAAAAGAAGAAGAAGAATCTATTTCATTTAAACCACACACTTCAGACCCGTTTGGGCCCTGAACCAGCAGTTGAGAACCACTGAGACAAATATAAGTTTTATGTCAATATTATGCTGAATTTAATGTGCTGACCTAAGCTAAGCTTGTTTCCCTGTAGAAAACTTAGCCACTATCGGCCTCGGTTACTATGGTAAATAATCAAAACTTGAAAAAAGAGATGACGTTTGAACTGTCTTTCATGTTTTAAAAAAACTTTTTTTTCAAATTAGCTGCACATGCTCAGTGACGGACATGTGGTGCGTGTGCAAAACAAACAAATTTTAAAAATAAAATACACAAAATAAAATGAATAAAATACAATAAAATAATACGCAAGTAATAAATGCTGCACTTAATGAAAAAGTAAAATAGCACGTAATACAAATGCTGGTGCAGATTTCTCTTGCAAAATAAATATAAAAATAAAAATAAAATATAACAAAGTAAAAAAAAACAAAACACAATAAGACAAAATAAAAATACAAAGTCAAGTGAAATGAAATGCAATATAAAATAACATAAATAAAAAAGATAAAACAAAAAAGAAGCAAAAAGTACAAAATAAAATGAAATTAAAAAATCAAATAAAACAATACATTTAATAAGCTTCATTCAAATAATCCAATATAAAACAAGTAAAATACATTTTATTAGTTTTATTATTTTCAACATTAATCCTGAAGACATTGAACCTGTGAAAGAAAACGTGTAGGTTTATGTGGTGAAGAACAAGACAGTTTCAGAATATTTGTTACGATGTGAGTTTCCGTATCATAGCAAATCAGAATCAGAATCGCTTTTATCGCCATTGTTAAATGTTTCCATCAACAACGCGATCACATTTCCCCCACCGGGGGGGGGGGGCTTCATCAATCTTGGTAAATAGTATGTCATCAGAAACTAAAAAGGTACTAACTCTATCCATAAGCAGCCCACCAACAAACACATCAATAGTTATGAGCATATTAAAATTTCCATCTGCCTTTTAGCATAGGTCAACAGCTTGGAAGTTTCCTTGATCCTCCACACAGTGGTGCTTAGGAGATTGTTAGCATTTTAACTCATTCAACTTGTGCATTTACTGTATCACAATATGCCTGACTGCCGGACTCACTAGTCCTTTTTCATTGCTGAGTCCATCCAACCAGAGAGGGAGCCCACAGCAACGTCGCTGAATGTGGAAAAGCCATCTCAATGATGCAGAAAACTGGGATGTGCTACAGCATAATCACTGCAGTGTAATTGGAAATGAATGAACATACGGTAAATGAACAAAATGATGGTTCTGTGCGGCCTGGACCTAAACCACCTCTTTGGGTCAGACTAAACACCAGCTTTTTTGGTTCATACAGTAGTGTGGTTTGGCTCAAATCTAATTGAAAAGTCTAAGAGTCCAGACCAAATGAGGTAGGTGTGAAATCGCCTTTAGTGCCTCACTGACTGCAACTTCCATGTCCACATCATTCCAAGAAGTAGTAACTCAACTGTCAAATTGACAGTGAATCCATTTAGATTGACCGTATGTTTTACTAAGAAAAACCTTGTTGTCCCAGCCCTCCCGTCAGTCAGGTGTGAGTAGCAGTGTTACTAACCTCCTGCTCCTGCTCCACAGCTGGGAGAGAGCTGACCATTCGAACAGGTACACATATTGGGTCTGGAACAGAAGCCGTCGCCACATGAATTCCTGCAAATTGCTGGAGAGGAGAGGAGAGGGATTGTAATACATATTTCAAATCTTTAGCCAAAGATAACATAGACGGAAATTTCCCATTCCTATTTATTAGCTTCTCTGCTGAAATTTGTGACATCTTATTAAAAAGGAGTTTAAAAATGGGGAAACTTACGAACAATACACTGATTCCCTCCTGGCAGAGTCTTCCAGCCTGGACAGCAGTATGAATGGAAGCGAGAGCCACACACATTGGGCCTTTCAAAGACAAAAAGAAAGATCAAATAAATTTAATCAATGCCCAGACCTCCAGTCAAATAAAAAAAAAACATTTTTTTCTCAGCAGCTGAAACTAGTAGGTTTTAGAATAAACAATAAAACTTTTATCAGGTAGAGGTAATTTAAGAGAAGAGTGCGCAGGGCTTAGAACATGAGGAGTCGCGTTTTATGTTCATATAAGTCTAAAGTTTAAGTAGAGAGGACAGACTATAAATGATGTCCCATTCCCTGGGAAGCATCCACTGCTGTTCCCCGTCATTGCCTACCCCTCCATCAAGCTCAGGCACATACTGGTGGAGAAGCTGTAGCAAACTTTGACCCTGTCTGACAGATGTAAGAGTCATCACAGCTTACGAAGCACTTGATTGGCCTGACAGGTTAGCCACAAAGCTTTCCTCTGAGGAAATGGCTAAACCACATCTAGGGATCCCTGGCTCTGCTCGTACGAGCACAAACACACACATAAACATGCGATAGAGCTGCTGGAGTTCTGCTGCTGACTTACGAACAAGTAATGGGAATAGCACCATAGGTTTTATCTTCCACAAATGATTGCATACCTACAGTACTTATAATTCAGTATCTTTAGATCGCAAAAATCCCTACAACCATGAATATCAGGAACCAAAATCCTTAAGAATGTACGTATGTGAGTACTCAAGAGAAATACTCCTGCATAAAACTGTTTAACAAGCTGAATGGATTCCAACTATGTGGTTGTACTAATGATACCCTCAGTGACCTATCAGGGCTTATAATGAAGTAGTATGAATGTGGTCATCTGTGTTGGTGGTTACTTGTTTGCATTTGCCCAAGGCATGACTAAAAATTGTGGGACCGCAGCTTGGTAAAATGGGCTAAAGCCTGATCCAGATACTTATGGTAAAGTCATTTACCACAGGGATCACAACTCATTAGTCTAGACAATTTCAGCCCCCAGGACATAATTTATGACCGTTTAGAGTAATGCTAGATTAGCCAATGTTTTCTGACACCAACCTACTAGGAGGAGTAAAATTAGATAAAACACCTCATCAAGGGTTTAGTTTCATACTGTTGTTTTTGGAACATGATTCTTTTTGGATCCTTGCATCAGCTCTAAAGTTGCTTGTCATTGAGTTCATCCCTTAGCTGCATTTAATAGTAAAAAGTAAATAGATCATTCACAACTTAACACAGAACTGGTCTTTAACCCCTTAACATCCTCCTTTTCATGGAACTCACCATAAGCAACTTTCATGAACTTTAGTTTAGGGCATGTTTTATTTATTGGTCTTACACAGCAGTGGTAAGGTCAAAACACATATATTAGTATTTATTAGAAAGCTTTTGTGTGTAGCATTTGGCTAAATCTAACCTGCCTATAAGCATATTTAATTAAATTAATTAGCTTTTCGTGAGTCAGCTATAGTTTTCAGAAAATGAACAATTCTGAATAGTAGAGTCATTTTTTCACAGAGAAATGTACAACAAACAAAAAATGTCATGTTTACAATCAGAAGTTAAAGGCAGGGCTTGAACACTCAGAAACAAAATAAAACCCACTAACAGAGATAAGCTAAAACCACACAAAAGCCACAGAAAAGATAAGGGCGATGAAGACAAACGCAATGTCCAATTAAAACGTCAACCATAGTATATTTTCCTGATCTTAACATCACTTTAGTGGTAGTTAAAAGACTCTGTTAAATCCACCTCTCCCTTCATCTGTGGAGAAAACACTGCTGCTGTTTGGATTTCCTCTCTTTTCTTGACCACAGTTTGCCGCATCATTTCAAATTAAAAACATCTTATAACAACCTCAAAATACAGTGGTACATCAAATTTGCAACAGCATTTACTGTGCAGCAAAAACAGTGGAAACACTGCTTATCTACCTCGGTTTAGCTATGGCTCAATTGTAACCCTAACCCAAACCATCAAATAGATTGTTCCATTTACAAAACCAAAAGACCAGTCCAACACACTGATTAGCTGCAGATGAATGGATGGTTATAGTCATACACTAAAGTTTCTTGAACAGACAAACAGTTTGTGCCTGATTTCCTGCTTATTTGTGTGTTTTATTTCTGGCTTCCTCTTTCCTTTAAATCAGTTTAACAATGGAAACCAGTTTCAGTGAATTTCAGTCGGCTTAAATCAGTTCAAATCCAGTGCAAACCAGCTCTGGTGCATCTAAATAAGTTTGAATTCATATTAACATTTTTCAATGGGGTGGAAGTCTGTTTAACTCCACCGTAACCTACTGTAGGTTGAGCGGGTTGAAATCTATTTGAATCTAGCAAGAGTTCAGATGCTTAAAATCAGTGTAAACTCATTTCAATTTTTTTTATTCAGTTTAAATCCAGTCTATACCATTTATTGGGTATCAATCCGTTTTAATTTAGTGTTATTTTGGATGTTTTACCTGAACCTTAGTTCATAGTTCAGTATTGAGCATGAATATGTTGTCCACTGAGGTGTATATGTAATTTCTGAATGCAGGCTGCAGGAATGATTTGCTTGCTTTTGTGTGAACCAGATGGCCTCGCTCTTGTTCTCACCGGGCAGAGTGTGTAGAAACCCCAGGCTGTCACCGGCGAGATGGCAGCTGGGGTTTGAATCTCTGATGGATGGAGAGCAGAGCACACCTCAAACCACATTCCCAGATGGCACATGGGGACAGACAAACAGGTGGGCGGACAGACGACACATATTTGCTTTGGGACAGTAAACGGAAACGCAAAGATGAAAGACAAAAATAAAGAGTAGGGGCGGGGGAATTTGTTGAAACTCGGGTGTGAGGTAGAGTGACATTAGCTGTGTTTTCGTGGAACAGCCTGTGAACTGTTTTGTTACTCAGTGTTTTGTCTGCATTGTTCACTATAATATCTGATGTAGCTCCTTTAATTTATGTGTTTCACATGCATTGTATACATTAAGTGTTTTATCAGTAAGAGACATTGCCTGTTAACTTCTGTAAAATTACATATTGTTTCTTTTGTGTGTATTATACTGTATATACTCCGTTTGACAAGCGTTTGCATGCTGCATGTTTTGACCAAGCGGCAATCTCCATGGCTGAACCAGGCCCATAATTGACTAATATCAAAAAACTGCAAAACCTTGAGTGTCCACTGGGGGCTGGCTCCAAAAGTGAGTCAATCCCCATTGAGTTCCATGTTAAAACATCCAACTTTAGAGCAGAAATAAAGATATTTAAAGACTGGTACAATCAGTGGTTTTGATCTGTATAGTATATTTCCACCTCTCTGGACACTGTTAATTTTTATAGAATTCACCCATTTAGATGATCTTGATTCAGGCAATTGATGTAGATAATCTTGATAGTGCATAATTAAGGTCATAGGTGCTTTGACTGACAGATGCTTGGACCAAAGACTTCTTCACCATTTCAGTCATTTAGCATAAGATATGCTCACATTCTACCTCTAAGTCCATTTTTTGATCAGAATGAGTTTACAGTGATGCATGTGGAAGCTGCCAAACTGCTCTTCTGTGGGTGACATGAAGAGTTTGTTAATCTTTAACTATTACACTGTTTAATGCTACTCAATGTGCTAACACATGCTTTACTTCATGAACTGCATGTGCTGTATGCCCTGCTTATGTATTTCTTGTTGGCTGTTGGCTTATTTTCTGTTTGTAGATTTTTTAAAATATTTTATCACAAACTCTTGTCTGGCTAACCCTGACATATCACAAAGGATAAGAAAATGTGAAAAATGTGGGTTGAGTTTACCATAAATAGGGTTCAAATGAATATACGTGGCTGTTTTGGAAGGTACAGTAGCAGGGCACCACTACATTAGTCATGACTCTAATGACCTGAGTACAAGAAGCTGCATTTGCATTGATACATGTTTAACAGATAAGAAAGTAATAATCAACATTTGGTATAATTTTGTCTCCTCATCAGTCCAAACCTGTACTACCAGCTTTTTTGAACATCTGTGAAGACACTGTAAACACCTGATTAGTCATGCAAGTTAAATGTTCACTTCATCCAAATTCACCAAAAAATGTATTTCCATTTTCTCACATGCACATTTGCTCTTTTCAAAAATGTCAAAAATCACCTTTAGCAAGCGAAAAAGCCTTTTGTTACAACATTTGTGAAGTTAATTTACATACATAAACATTCACCACAGCAAACTATCAAACTGGACATTAAATACATTTATCAAAATCCACCAAATGCGAACAGGGTCAGAGGAATGGCAGTAAAGGGGAGGGAAGACACACAGGGTGGTGGGAAAGGAACAAGGGGATCAGTGGGAGGAAAAGCAAAGCAAGTTTATGTTGAAAAAAAGAGGAAGCAGGAGGAGGAGTTGGAGCGGAAAACAGAGATATGGAAACGAAGAAGAGAGCAACATAAGCAAGAAGAGGCCAGATCCTTTGCAGGGGTTGAATTTCTGGGGCAAACACACAAACCAAACATGGCTCTGAAAAAAACAGCAATACATTGAGCGAAGACGAGAGCATTCCAACACTTAATGAGCACTTAACCAAACCTCCTCCTCAGTCATTTATCCCTCCTCAGAGTATGGAAGATTTTCCACTGTTACAGACCTGGGGGATGTCAATATATGAAGGATTATAGGGCTCTGACCCTGAGGTGCTGTAGTTTGTTATTTTTCCTCCCTATGTTCTGTCACAGAGAGGAGGCTTTAGAGGGTGAACTGAAGTAAAACAGAATGAAAGACAGGCATAAAAAGGCGTTTCAGCCCCAGGGGTTTTCCTCAATATTGAAATGTCCTACTGTTCTTAGAGCTCAATCTAAAGGAGATTAACTCTTCTCTGACCACGTCACATCCTTTGAAGTCGCCCTCTGACCCGTGGATTGCTCATTAACTGTCATTAATAGTAATAAAAGTAAAATGGCTGCCACCTCATCCAAGCAGAAGTATAACGAATGAGAGGGAAAAACAGTCACGGAGTCAGGGGCAGGAGCAGTTTGAAACAAAAAGGGAGGAGAAAGGTTTTGAAAATATGACGAGGTCAAATGAAAGGAAGACAAGGCTATGAACGACACTGCAGTGCGTGAATGCAACTGCCGACCAGAGAGTTGCAGATAGTTGGCAAGGAAACTTGGCATTTCCCTGGGGTTTCACACCTATAGATGGGGCAACACCATACAAAAGAGACAACCCGTAGTGCATTAAAGCAGTGCATATCATGCATAAAAAATATAAAGATGCAAAAGATACAAGTGAAAAGAGGCTTCACCATGGAGAAAAACTGATGCCTACTAAATGGTTTAGCTTTGTGCAGAAAATATAGAGATGCTCTCTCCTCTTACTTTTGAGGCCATTTCAAAACTCATGCTCTGTATTATACTGAATACAAGGGTTACACCAAAAAATAGTGCAAAACTGAATAGAACATTTTTAATTAAATGACATAGGTCATTCAAATTGCACAAGTTGTTTGTAACTCTTCTCTATACATGTTTCATTTTTTTTTCCCCAAATGAAAACAAACAGGTGGTGCAAATGTGTTGCTTGCGATGGAGGTCTAGTGCACCTTTTTTTTCTGTTGGTGTTTAGTCAGCATAGTTGGGCTCAGTACAGTTTGTTTGTTATTTTTTTCACTGGGGGGGCAATGACTAATAGTCAACAGGAAAATTAGTCACTGACTAATTTAGTAGTCGATGTGTCATTTAGTGACATCATTCTGTGCGTATCTCACGGTATGCAGTGTCACGCTAAACAATGTTTCACCGTAGCTAATTGAACTAGCTCAGAGTGAGACATCGCACGTTTTCCAACTCTTTGATGGACTGACAGCACATGTGCTTGAGTGCAGGAACAGAAGAATAGGCAGCAACATGCTTGGTAACAAACAAAGTCTGCTAAAATGTCAGAACACAGGCAGTGCAGTGAAGATCAGAGCCAGTAACTCTGGTCCACTGCAACCGGTGTTTTGAGGTGGGCTCTGACCGGCTGCTGATCAAAAACAGCACCGCGGTGACAGAGTCAGCACCGCAGGCCCACTGTGACCGGTGTTTTCTTTCTTCTCATGCTTTCCTGCTGTGTAAGCCATTGCTAAGGGAAGAATTAGCTGCTCCATCAGCCCTCTGTTTCTCAGCCATTTCTCAGGCCGCAAAATGTACCTCTGGCGGTATTTGTTTTGCAGAATACATTTTACTCTTTCTCAATTTCATTTGTGATGAAAACACTGCACTCAGTAACATCTGGCCACAGCTCAATAAGTTGTAGCAAAAATGTTTGAAATGATCAAAAAAAAAAATGAATTAGACTCAAAAAATAAACAAAATATCAAGTTAATTATCAAAGTAAATAAACTAAGCTACAAAATGAGAAGACATTTACAAAAATGAACAACAAAATAACAAAATACTCAAAGGATGAAATATAAGGCATAATATACACAAATCCACAACGTAAGCAATAAAATAAGCAAAAATGAAGAAAATCATCAAGTAAACTAACAAAAAAATCAACAATATGATCAAGAAATTAGCAAAAATGAACAAATTAGGTAACAATGATTAATAATAATGCAAGTTTTAAAAAATAACAAAAAATAAGCACAAAATGAGAAAAAATGACTAAAATATCTGTCTGAGTGCAATGTAGTATGCTGTAATAAATTCCACATTATGAATTTTCTCACTACTTGAGTAGTTTTTCATGGGATACTTTTTAAATTTTACTTCTATTTGAATCATTTTAATTATAAAGTAACAATACTTTTACTTAAGTACTGTTTCTGCTCACTCTACACACCTCTGAATACAGTGGAACCTCGGGTTGTGAATGCATCTACACACAAATTTTTCAGGTTACGAAGAAGACATCAGCCAAAATTTCGTCCCGTCTCGCAAAAAAAAAATCACGTTGAAAACGAGATAGTACCCAGGAGTGAACTATTGCGCACCCGGAAGAGAAAGCACACGCTTTGCACTCTCACTTCCGGGATGTAAACAGTCAACACAATAACATGTGAAAACTCCTTAACAGTGACGTGGCCTGGGTAACACCATCTGTTGTTTACAAACTCCGCCAGACCCCCACCTTTCCTCTTACCGCTCTCTGCCATTGTCCGGTCCACACAGATGAGGGTGAATCCATCCAAGGAGACCACCGAGTCCGGTATATGTCCATTCAGCCAGGATTCCATGAGGCACAAGAGGCTACATTCCCTGTACTCCTGCTCTAGCCACGTTAGCACCTTGAGATCCTCAGAGAATTTATTAAAGAGGGAACGGACGTTTCCCATGATCACGGACAGTAAACATGATTTAAACCTCCGTCTCCTCTCCCGGCGCTTGATGCCAGCCCTGCAGCCTCGCCATCACCAGTGTGGCTGAGAGCTAGCAGTTGATCCCGAGTGTAGACAATGGATCCGTGGCTGAAGGGGTCACCCAAGGCAGACTCAAAAAGTCCCGAAAACAGAGCAAGAAGTAGCACGACAGTCCTGCTGCAGCCCTCCTCCTCCAGTAAGTGTCATTCTAAATCCCTTTTAGAACTAATTTCATGCATTCCTTTTCAGATAATTAACTTAACTTTGTTGTCAAATAATAATAATGAATCAACGTGCACGTACGGTGTGTAATGCATACTTTATATAGGAGTTTCCATGGATCTTGGAACAGATTAATTGGTTTTACATGTATTCCTATGGAAAAACCGGTTCCATCTTACAAAATTTCACTTAATGAACGTGACACTAGAACGGATTAAATTCATGACTCGAGGTTCCACTGTATAATAAATAAGAGCCTTTTTTGTGTGATGCATAATGATGAGTCCTACTACGCATTACAGTAGTCAATGAGTAGTCTACTATCAAAACAGTCATTAGTTACAGCCTAATTTCCACTGCATGGGATCAGATACTAAGTGGAAGATCTGTGGAAAGCTATTTTTGCTCCTGACCTTGCTGTAGATCCTAATGAGCCAGGGCAATAACATAAACATACCGATAATGTAAACTCATGCAGATCAGTGACTGTCAATTTAAAGCTCCTGTTGCATCAGCATGTTTGCCTTGTCATGTTGCAGGATGCAGGACACCAAGAGGATTGAGTGTAAACTCATCTAAAACATCACATAAAATTTTTAAGTAAGCTCTGTCTTGACAACTGGCCATTAGCCTTTAAACTAGTTTTAACACTATGAGGTTATAACTCACTGTCATAAAAGCAGTAACATCAAAAGTAACATCACTCTGTGCTGTGTCATCCAGGCTGAGGCAGACCAATGCCAGCAATGGAAAAGCAATATGATGGTGCTAAACTCACCCAACTGGAAACAACTCAAGTAAAAGTGAACTGATGCTGCCAGTGTTGAGTAGTATCTCTGTACCGAAGTGTAGTTATTCTAAAAAACATGCAGTTTAAACAGCCTATGACTTTTCCAGAACTTTTGGCACAACCCTCATATCCATACTTATACAGTATCAGAGAAAAGAAAATTGTGTTGTTGTTTCTGCAAGTCAGAAACAGATCGAAATGAGCGCTGCCTAGTAACATTGACTGGACAGCAAGACAAATTTCAAATGCTAATATATTTTCACAAACATCACACGTACTTTTCTCCTGTGAAAACAATGATTTTTGTGAGCTTCTTCTGACTCACTGTAATCCTTCATTTAGAAATGTCTGTCCAATTTGTTTATTTTTTCATTTCTTTCATTTGAGTAAACTTGAGAGTACAGAATAAATCACATCGGAGGGCTGGGGGGTGGGGGGGGTACTGGACCAGGAATCTACAAGGTCAAAGATCGGGGGAGTTGACGGCAACATGTCTCCACCTACCTACGGAAAATGATGACAGACAGTCTGTTTCCATAAAGACACTGAGTAGAAGTTCACAGCTGCCAGATCTGCACGTCAGGTGTCCATGTCTGTGTATATATGTGTGAGCGTCCAGGTCATAAGTCAAAGGTTATGTGCCTGGTATCTGACCCCCTTTGGGAGACTGTTATGTCTTCAAGCCTGTAGCAACACCTGGGCCTGTTTCTCTGCGAGCAGATCTCTGAGTCGAGATGATAGAGGAATGTAGTGTGTGGAAAATGACCCAAATCCAGATGAGGATGAGGGAGATAGATTTCTGTCAGGACTCCAGGCCGCTTACAGTTCTACATCATCCTCTCGTAAGTTAAAAAAAAAGCATTACAGGCTTAATACACAAAACAAAAAGAAATAATGGGAAGTGAGACGACTATATTTGCTTCACAGCAGAATTCAGTCATAAACTTTCAACTTGGAATGTTTTTAAATTAAGGTTTGGAAATAGAAGTCCACAAAAATTCTATAATGTATTGTGGCGCTGGGCGGCCATGTGGAGTAAAAACGGCGAGGAGACCGGCGGTTCACACACAAGCACTTTAATGCAC
>JAQQAE010005228.1:0-17863 GCA_029823295.1 Pseudamia nigra | reverse complement strand
AGCTGTGGGTAAGTGTTTACACTAACAACATGTCATGTGACTTTGTTTGACACTGTGTGGTGAAGTTTTACCGCATCTGTAAGCTAGCGGCTAATATTAGCTTCCCATGAGTCCCCTGGCATGAACGCTTCATAAACCCCGCTGACGTCCGTCCAAATATAGTTACATCCTGTTTTTGGCTCCAGGAAGTGACGACCTGATTGACCTCAAAACGACCCCTCACAAAGTGATGGGTGACGTCACGGTCACTTTGTCCAGTAAAATATAACGTCTGTGCTCTTTACATTTACTGGTCTGTTGCTTGTGTCGGTACCTGTTACTGTGGTTATTTTGGTGTTTTATTCAGTTTTGCTCATTGTCTTTATTCCTTTCATTTAGTTTTTTCTCATTTTGTTTTGTTATTTCTGTTACATTTGTTCACTTTTTATTCATTGTTCTTTTGTTGTTTATTTTTTGCCTCTGTTATTTTTCTTTTGTTCATTTCTGTTCTTTTTTGGTTCATGTTTTGCTGTTTTTGTAAAATATTATTCATTTCCATGATTATATTTGTTAATTTTTTTTAGAAATGTCAGGTTTTTTTTTAGATTTTGCTTCATTGATGATTTTGTTTCTGTTAATTCTTGTTAATTTTGTTCAATTTTATTTATTCTTGGTATTTTTTATTATTATTACTTTTTTTTCAACATTTGGTCATTGTCTGGGTGATTTAGTTCATTTTCTTAATTATTTTGTTCATTTGTTGTTAATTGTGTTCAATTTTCAATCATTTTCAGAATTACATTGGTTTTACTTTTTATTCATTTCCGTGATTATATTTGTCAACTTTTTAAATGAATTTTATGATTTCTTATGTATTTTGTGTCTATCTATTTATGCTCATTTTGTTCATTTTTTGCTCATTTTGTTAAATTTTATTCATTCTCAGTATCATTCTTTTATAATTATTATCATTATTTATTTATTTATTTTTACAACATTTGGTCATTGTCTGGGTGATTTGGTTCATTTATTTAATTATTTTGTTCATTTGTTGTTAATTGGGCTCAATTTTTAATCATTTTCATGATCATATTACATTTTTTATGAATTTAAGTTTTTTTTTAAAGGTTTTGCTTCATGGATAATTTTGTTTCTATTAATTTCTGTTAATTTTGGTCAATTTTATTTATTCTTAGTATTATTGTTTCATTATTATTTTTTTAACATTTGCTCACTGTCTGGGTGATTTAGTTCATTTTTTAATTATTTTGTTAATTTGCTGTTAATTATGTTCAATTTTTAGGATTATACTGATTTGCTTTTCATTAATTTCTGTTTTCTAAAAAAACATCTGTTCATTGGATGATTTAATTCCTTTTCTTGATTATTTTGTTTTTATTCATTTATGTTAATTTTTTCATGTTATGCTTATGTTGTTGTATTTTGTGATTTTCATGACTATATTGGTTTATTTTTCATTTATTTCACTTCATTTTTGCTTATTTTTCTTATTTTGTTAAATTATTCTTCTTTTTTGTTTGTTTTTGGTCATTTTTTGGTTATTTTGTTCAATTTGTTATTCATTTTTCAAGATTATTTTGGTTTACATTTCATTCATTTAATTTCCTGTTTTGTTTATTTTTGATTTTTTTGATCAATGTGCATTAACTTGTGTCATTTTTTGGTCATTTTTTGCTTATTTTGTTTAATTTTATTCATTTTGAGTATTGTTGTTATGAACTTTTTCTCAGTTTCTTCTTTCTTCATTTTTCCTTATTTTTTTCTCATTTTGCAGGATTGCATTTTTATTTTTTTATTTCAGTTCGGTTTTATGTAGTTTGTTAGTTTTGAAAATTGTTGTTCATTATCTGAATGATTTTATTCATTTTCTTAATTATTTTGTTTATTTTTTGCTTATTTTGTTCAATTTTTATTCATTTTCATTTCATTTTCATTTTTCATTCATTTTTTAAATTTATCTTCGTTTTTGTTTACTTTTGCTTTGATGTGTTCATTTTTATTTATCTTTATTGTCTGGATGATTTTATTGATCTTTTTCTTTAATAATTTTTGTACATTGGATGATTTTTTTAACATTCATCATGATTTTGTCCATTTTTGCATATTTTTGTTTATTTTAATTAATTTTTAGGATTACATTTGTTACATTATATTACTTTTTATTTAATTTCCTTAATTTCTGTAAACATTTTGTTCATTGTGTGGATGATTTTATCCATTGTGTTGATTTTTTTAATGAATTTTCAAGATGAGATTGATTGATTAATATGATTCATTTCTGTTGTTTTTGTTCCTTTTTGTCAGTCCTGTAAATTTTTATTTATTGTCTGGATGAAGTTGTTCATTATATTGTTTATTTTACATTCTTTCTGAATATTTTGTTCATTTTTTTGTCATTTTCAGTCTCATATCTGTTAAATTTTGGTTAATCTAATTTTCCTTTATGTTTCTTTGTTCTTGTTTATTTAGTTAAATTTGTAATTATTTCTGTTGTTTTGGGTTTTTTTTTTTGCTTATTTCATTCCATTTTTATCCATTGTCAGTGATGGATTTCTTAACTTTTGCATCCACTTTTGTTCATGTTGGTTTTATTTTTCATTTTTTTGTTTACTGTCTGGACGATTTGCTACATATACTTGTTAATGTCCATGACTTTTCTCGTTTGCGCGTCGTCTTGATGCTTTTGTTAATGTCGTGGATACTGAATTCGAATGCAAATCGGTGCACGTTTGTTCAAAATATTCTCTGTTGATGCGTGCCAGCTTCTAAAAATACATTCGCTGGGTCTGAATCCAATAAAAACAAAAAGACGCATTTCACCTTGGACAACCCTGGAAAACAGGAGATGAGACTCAACGTGGAACAAAAGTCTTTTCATTTTTGGGGGGTGAAGTTAAACTCCCCCTGTGTCTGTGTGTGAATTCTCTCATGTGGGTTTGTGTTTCACTATTTTCTGTTTTCTCTCTGCTTTCGTCTGCAGCCTTGTGCCCCCCCCCCCTCCTCCTCCTCTAATTAAAGAGAAAAGCACTGTCCTCCCTCTGACCTCCTACTTATCCCAGTTTTGCAGCAAACGCATCCCTAACTTTATTATTTTCTGCTTTTTCCAAACATTTCTGCCACCCCGCTTCTTTTTGATCCTGCCTGTTCCGTTCACTTTCTTTTGACCTGTGGAAAGTTTGCGGGGAAAATAACACTGTTAATAATCGTACCTTTGGAAAACAATTAAATGGGAACACTTCGGCGGCCGTTTCTCCACAGTTTGAGGCTTTTGAAAACAGGATACAGTCTGGATTCGAGGTAGAACAGATGAGGAAAGGTGATGCGCAGACCCCTGTGATGGTAAACAAGTTCTCCTCCAAATGGGTACCACACAAATACCTGATGATGAGCCCGCATTTACTCACCATCTGATTCAAAGGTTCGCTTTTCTGCTTCTGAGCGTGTTATTTGGATAGTGAGGTTGGAGAAAATAATCTCGTGGTCTTTGTTCTTCTGAATAAAACCATTGCATCCAGGGATCATTCTTCTGAAGTTGCCAGATGCAAAATAATGCCTTAATAGGTGAAGTTGTTGTAGAGGTCTTATCAAAAATAGTCAAGAAAATGAGTAAAAATGATCAAAATACTTCAGGCAGGTGGTGAAAAATAAATAGAATACTCAAGAAAGTCAACAACAATAAAGGAAATAATCAGGAAAGGGAACAAACTAGTAAATAAAATGAATTAAATAAGCAGGAGAATGAGTAAAATTCAATAATGTAATCAAGAACATGAGCAAAAATGATCAAAAAAACAATGAAGTAAATAAAATCAGCAAATATAAGTAACAAGATGAGCAGAAATAGACCTAATAATCAAGAAAAAAAATACAAAATTTAAGATAAAAAGCAACAAACTCATGCCCAAACTGCAATAAATTTGACTGTATGACTAAATGAATGGTAGCATTTCAATGTGTTAAATGCACATTTCACTGATATCGATGAGGACAAATCTTGAACAAATGAAACGCAGACTGTAACCTTGTGCAAAGGATTTTTTTAAACTTGAACTGCATATGACAGACATGCAGATCTATACTGCAGGCTTATTCTCACTGGGCCCGACCTCTGATAATAATGTCACTATATGCCAAAACGGACTTTAAACTTTTAGAACCCTATGACCTTGACCTTTGTGCTTTTGTATCCATATGCACAGCCACAGCTGCTGGTCCCAAGGTCATCCTGTATGCTGAGCTCCTCTTGTTTTGGAGTCGGTACATAGAAGAATGGACGGATGGACAGAACCGTACGGAGGTTCTTACTCTTTGAGGATTCGACATTGAATTGTGAAGTGCCTAGAGATGAGCTTGGATTATGATTAGCACTACCTGAATTGTCTAACACTGCTTGGTGAAGTTTTAGCATGTCCGTAAGCTAGCAGACACAGCCGTCTGTCTCCAAGGTAACGTGTCATTATAAATAATTTTTAGAACTACTTTCATGCATTCCTTTTCAGATAATTAATATCACGTTCTTTTCAGATAACAATAATAAACAAACATTCTTTTCCAGATACCTTACGTGCACGTACGGGTGTGTATTTGTGGGAGTTTTCTTGGGTCTTGGAACGGATTAATTGGTTTATAACATAGTTTATAGGTATATGATATTTTCAACTTGACGACATAGCTAATTAATCTGCAGATTAGGTGGTAGTTGCCATAGTAACCCGTCCCCCTACCCAGACTACCCCTGTGCCAAGTTTGGTTAGTTTGGGTCCACAGACTTTGAAAATATAAAGCCAAATGTTCCGATGGACGTGGTTGGGAGGAGGATAATAAATATACATTAACAATTTCTTGCATGAATAAAAAAAAAAAACTGGGTCATAAGGTCATTTTCAGCCTTGTTCTAAACAATGTTTAAAATAATGTCATGTATTATAATAAGTAGTGGTTAAAACGGTTAAATTAAGTCAGGGCATGTCAGTTTATCAGAATTATGCTTTTGTTTTAGGTTTTGCTGTTTTTGTTCACTTTTTAAAGCATTTTCTTGACTGTTTGGTCCATTTTTCTTCTTTTTGCATCTAATTAGGTTTATTTTCTTGATTGGTTTTCTTTATTTTGTTTCTGATTTAGTGTATTTTTCTTCTGATTTTGTTCCTTTTTCTTCTGATGTCGGTCACTTTTTTGTTTTCTGATTACTCTGTCAACTTTTCTTTTGATCTTGTTCATTTTTCTTCTAATTTTCTTCACTTTTATTCATTTTCTTGACTTTTATTTCCTATTCATTTTGTTCATTCTTTTCAAAGTTTTCACACTCTGTAGCAGGCATAAACTCACCCACAACATGTTTTCAAACAGTAGTCTGATGCCCCCTGGTGGTCTGTGAAGGCATTGCAAGTGGGCCCTGGCCTTGTAGTTTCGGTGTGTAACAGCACCAGTATGGGTGTGTTGGGCTGAATTTCCAGAGCTTGCAGCAAATGCAGTAAAGTGTTTTTACCTTTTGAAACGACATATCTCTGTGGGAGTGGATTTTCTACGCTGGCAAGACTGGAGCCAGAGCATGACATGAGACTGTCCCTATGTGTTATTAAGCTGTCAGATTAGACAGACTCTGTGCAAGACACCACTGCCAGGAACTGCACTAACAAGAAAGAAAAAAAAAACTAATCTCAACACCTGTCCTCATACTGAGCAGCAAAGGTCTCCAGGTTGCTTCTTTGTCAGAATGGTGGTCCCTGGATCAAACTCAGTTGAAAACCCCTGCTTTAGACCATCAGGAAGGAAGGATGGAAGGAAGGAAGGGGTACAGAGTGAACAGCCCTATTAGTGCCGCTTCAACGACGGTACAAAAGTATATTATGGCCATAAACACTCACTTAAGTAAAGAGAAAAGACCATCAATACCTTAAAAAAATGAAGGTCAGTCAGTCTAACTTTGAATGTTTTCCCAAAGCTCAGAAACCAGGGACAGTCCTCATCATGGTGCTTGATGGTTTTGACGACTGCACTTAGAATTAGAATTAGACAGACTTGGGGACAAACTCAGATTTCTCAAGATTTTTCAGATTGACTGACCTTTAGAAATGATGCACTGTCTTTTCTCTTTATTTAACTGTTTCCATCCATCCATCATCTTCAGCTTATCCTGGTCAGGGTCACGGGGGCAGCAGCCGAAGCCCAGACTTCCCTCTCTCCAGCCACCTCCTGCTCTGGTTGGGGGGTCCCCCAGGCCAGCCAAGACACATAGTCCCTCCAGCATGTCTTGGGTCTGCCCCAGGGCCTCCTCCCAGTTGGAGCCAGCTTTGGCAACCAGGGGTTGGACCACCCAGGAACCCAACTGTCAGTTGCCACCCAAACCACACAGCACCAGACCCTTACGACCCTTCCTGCAGGTGGTGGGCCCACAGGAAGATACAGCCATAAGGGTCTGACCTGTCACCTAGGACCAATTTGGCTTGGGAGACCCTACCAGAGGCAAATTACCCCAGACAACATAGCTCCTAGGATCACTCAGGCACACAAACCCCTCTACCATGATAAGGTGGCGATTCAAGGAGGGGTACTCCACTGGTTCATCAAAATGATTTGTACAGTCGTTGTAGCACTAACAGGGATATTGACTTTGTAGCCAAGACACTACAGTTTTTCTTTCCAGCCAATCACTAAAGCAGGTGTTTTCACTGAAGAGCAATCAGTGGAAAAAAAAAATCAGTGAAATCACCTGCTGAAGAGACTGGTTGGAAAGAAAACCTGTAGTGTCTCAGCCCTATGAGGTAATAGCTGAGAACGCCTGGTCTAAAGCGCATTAAGAAGGCAAGCAATGGCACAAATGAACTCACCTGTGATTTGAAAACCTTTGCAGGTGACTACCTCGTGAATCTGATGACAGAATGCAAAGCTGTCAAGATAAATGTGTCTGCTTTGGACAATCTAAGACATGGAAGATCTTCCGGGTCGTTTTAATACTTTTTTGCTTACTGCATAATTCCACACATGTTCTTTCACAGTTTGGATAGCTTCAATATTACAAGTACAATCTTGAAAATAATAAAAACAAAGAAAAGGTGAAAGAGGTGAACCACACTGAAAGACGCACCACACTGAAAGAGGTGGTGCGTCCAAACTTTTGACTTGTGTATGTCAGTTCAGACCACATTTGAAGACCCTGCGTGAGTGGGGTCCTAGTTTCCTGTTATATTCCTCTGGCGTTACATCCTTAAATAAGCATCAACAAAGTGCGTTAATTCAACGTCGCTGTCACAAAGTCGATAAAATATTGCATGTACGTTTTGTGGTTTAACTGTAGTAATAAATCTAAACTGAACCGTATACATGTAGGTCCTGGGAAGCCACCTAATGTGTCTCGACCTGAAATACTCTGGGACCCCCTGGTCTAGAGGGACAGTGTATTTGGCAGTACATCAGGTTTTCCAGGACCCTCACTGAGCTGAAGCAGAGCGAGGTGGAGGAGGCTCAAGGATACCGCAGTGCTGGACCTTGGCTTCCTCTGCTTGTTTGCTCTGCTGCTTTTCTTCCACCCGGGGTCTTTCCTCTGTCTTTTCTCCCTGACTTCTTCAGAAATTAGGGATTATTTGGAGCAAAAATAGATGGATGGAATCAATCAGCTAAGCTTTTACATTTCTTCTACATATATAGCCAACCCCTTCACCTCCACCCTTACACCCTTTTCCTCCCCCTCCGCTCTCCCTCCCTCTCTCTCCCTCGTGCACTCAGTCTCCCCCACCCCCCTCTTAGGACTGCAGACTGAGGAGATGCATAAATTCAGACGCATTAGTATTCCAGTCAGGCTCTCCATTTCAAGGCAAGGCCTAGCACCCTTCCCTTCCGCTTCTCCGCCTCCACTACCTCTCCATCCACCAGCTCTATTTTGGAGTCATTTAAGCAGAGCTGCATCTTATAGACCTACTTATTTCCAATCCATCCCCAAATTATTTTTAGGCATTATGATTTTTTAGGAAAATAACTCTATTTTTGCCCTTGCATGGCCAATTATACGCAGCTGTAGTCTTTGAAATGAGATTCATCTGCTTCTGATTGTGTGTGTGTCTGGGTGTATTTGTGTGTGTCATTGTGTTGTGCTGTCAGGCCCAGCGGCCCAGGCGATAAATCACGCATGTCTGATTGAGGAGGGCAGAGGGCCCGGACAATAACATTTGAGTGCGGAGAAGCTTCTCAGTTTGCTGTGATCCGTACACAGCCTGGATTTCAAGACCTGCATCCAAGGTCCTGCCGCTGAACCCCTGGATGGGGATATTTTACAGCTGTTAGTGACATTTAAAAACTCAGAAAGGCAGCTTTTTTTGACTTGACATTGAAGCTGGGTGAAGGTTATGCAGCTTAAGCACTGGTGTGTGGCTTGAATCAGCAAATAAAGTGACCTTAACATGTAGTTAGTTGGAATTAATACAAGTTTTGTTTGCAGCACTGCTCAGTTTAGTAAGAAAATCTTTCAAATCAATACAAATATCACCCACTATTTCTTTTAATTATTGCCTAAGTCTGGTTTAGACTTTCAGGGAAATTTTTAGTCAGGCATCTGTGCATCCTGCTGGAGAGTTTGAGCATCAAACCCTTCATTTTCTGTGTTTTAGTGAATTGTTAATGCACCCGTTTGTGCCATTTCTGCACAGATTCATAAGGGGAACAAAAAAAAGAGCAAAATCATCTACAAAATAATATAAGTCTGGAACAAAATAAGTGTAAATTTGTTAAAATAAAGAACAAATTAAGCATAAACTTGCAAAATAAGCAACAAAATTAACATAAAACAATAAAATAAGCAACAGAATTAGCATAGATGTATAAAATAAGGAACAAAATGAGCATAAATCTGCTAAATAAGCCACACAATGGGCATAAGTTTCTCAAATGAGGAATAAAATGAGCATGCATTTGTAAAACCAGGATTTGTAAAATAAAGAAAAAATTGAGCATATATCTGCAAATTAAGGAAAAAATAGTCTTAAATTACAAAAATATGGAGCTGAAGAAGCATATATTTTCAAAATACGGAATAAATTAGCATAACGCATAGGGGAAATACAGAACAAAATGTAGAAAAATGGCCACAAAATAAGATAAATAAGCAACAATATGAACCAAAATGCACGTAATCAGCAAGAATTTAAAGGAAACTGAACAAACATGTCCTCAAAGTGAACAAAATAGAGCCAAATTATGAAAAAAAATCACACGAACGTGTATAAAGTCTATAAAAGCAGTGTTTTTGCAGAGACCCCCAAAATTACAAATAACCTAAATTTACACATTTACACATTATTAATAATGACGTAAGGGGGAGCAACCAACCCCCTGAAATCTACACCTATAATAATAATAATAATAACAATACTTTTTATGTCTAATCTGAGGTGTTTTGGACAGTAAACACTTGTAGCAAGAAATGGTTTATTACAACATACATAGTTTATTTCAAAACATAATACAAGCTTTTATACTGAAAATAAATAATTACTTGAGCTGTCATCGAAATTTGGAATAAAACCGCCGAAACAGTTCAATCTTACTGAAAATATTGTAATTTGTTTTTTTTTTTTTTTGCTGTTTTCTTTTTGTACATTGCTAATTAAGTGCATGAATAACTAAGAGCATTTGTTTAAATTAATGACTTCAAAAGGGTAATATATAAAACTGTACAATATTCGAAAAAATACTTAAGAAATAAACCAATAACAGGAGTATTTAAGATTATAAAATTTTGATAGTGAACGTACAATAAAATTATAGGCAGGTGTATAGCGTCGTCAACCCCTCTTTCTATTTCACGGCTCTGTGTAATTTTTTTTTGTATTTTTCTCAGAGTCCACACAGTTTATATGGTCGAAGGTGATTGAAATGAACACAAATGAAAGTATAAATAGCTGTAAGTGATGTGGCTTCAGAGGCTACAGGCCATAAGGGAGGAATTGGATTTAAAGGAAAAAAGGGGAAATAAAATATTTTAAAAAACAATCCTCCAAGTGCTATTTCGTCCGTATCAATACCTCTACGCGTGGAACGAGGGCCTATTTGCATATGCGAGGAAAATAATTACAGATTTTCGCTACGAGTATGTTACAAAATAATGAATGTAAATAGGTGGAGAGCTAAAGCCCGAGGGAAGCAGGAGGTGAAGTGTAAAATGGCCTCTGGTGTCCAAACACCGGCGCGACAAATCAATTAACAAAAGTGATAGAGCCACTGGAATTATCGTTATTATTTGTTTCACTCCGCTGGAAGAGAAGCAAAAAAAAAAAAAAAAAAAAGTCCAAACCGGTGAGAACAAAACCCCACAGTCCAAGCTGGATCCTAAATATTATTTCTGAGCTGATGCGTAATGGTGACACACAAAAAAAAAAAAAAAAAAAAAAAAAGGCGCTGGCAGGTTATTATTTAGGCACATTTTGTATAAATTTATATCCTCGATGTAGAAAATATGGACGGGCTCCAAAAGGTGATCTGACGTAAATATAATGCCCTCGTGACAGTCAGAAAAATGACGAAGGCTGAACAGGTATCTCTTTTATTGTTAGTGACTACGTTTACACGTGCGCAGTTTCCCCGCTTTTATTCTGAAAAAAAGGCAACATTCTGAAGCAGCCAGTGAAAATCAACGTTTCACTCGCGTTTGTGTTTTCACTGGTGACAGGTGTTCCTCCGTGGGACTCCACTCAAACAGGCCCCAGAAAAGTCAAGTCTGACCTCTGACCCCGGCTGTGCACGTGGATCTGACGCGTCCATCTGCACCGGAGACGATCTTTGTCTCGAGCACAGCTCGGTGTTAACGGTCTAATTTAGGGCTGTCAAACGATTACATTTTTAAAATCTGGTTAATCACAAGGTCACTGTGGATTCGATTCGATTAATCACGATTAATACCCATTCGTTATTAATATAAATTAATCAGAGGGTCACTGGATTAATTTCGATTAATCACAATTAATACCCATTCGTTTTTCATTTTGTGGGAAAAACACTCATAACATAAGGTGATATAGACACTCGACTGAAATTACTTATTTTTCATTAAAATGTATATTTTTTTCTAATTTAAACTTGTGTAACTAAAGTAAATTCCAGCTGCTTTGTAGAACTTAACAGAACCTCTGGAATGTTCTGATCAACGTGTTTTTGCTTTTTTTACACTTGGTTCATTGTTTTCATCAGTTACTAATGTCATTAGTTTCAAAATGAGTAAAGACTTATACTTTTACATTTAAATTGACTTTGAAGCAGTAAATACTAAAGAAGTTGTCCGTGACGTGGGTCAAATGCAACATAAGATTTCATCACTTTTTCGTTGATATGTGAGTTATTGTGCGTTCATCGCATTAAAAATTAATCTAATTAATTATGCAAATGGATTAATCCGGATTAATGCGTTAATTTTGACAGCCCTAGTTTAAATATGCTGTATACATCTCCAAATACCTTGAATAAAACGCTCCGTTCAGGGAAAAGGCCTGAATCTGAACGTCCAACCAGAAAACGCTGCTTACGTGACACCTGTCAAATTCGGAATATTGCCAGATTCGGATTAATAGTGGAACACTAGTGCGCATGTAAACGCGGCCATTGGATCAGTGCTGGAGGCATCTGGATGAGTCTGGAACGGGACGCGCACGTGGAGGTATTAAGGTGCCACCCGCACGCGACCTTGCCAGCTCGTGAGTTTGTGTTTCTCTCCCGGTCAGAGATCATGGCACGAGGATGCATCTCCCCCCGCGCTCCCGCCGTGAGAATAGGGTCCCTCGTGCGGCGGCGGCTCCCCCGGCGGCGTCATGCGCTTCTCCTTCTGCCTCCGGTTGCAGAACCACACGCGCACCACCTCCTTCTCCAGCTGCAGCGTGTCCGCCAGAGAGGAGATCTCCTGCGCCGACGGTTTGGGACACTTGAGGAAGTGCGTCTCCAGAACCCCCTTGACGCTCACCTCGATGGACGTCCTCTTCTTCCTCTTCCTCCCCTGAGCTGCTATCTTGTCTATACTGCTGGAGCTGCCTGTGGACGAGTCCGCCTCCTCCAGCCACTTGTTCAGCAGCGGCTTAAGTTTGCACATGTTTTTAAAGCTCAGCTGCAGCGCCTCGAACCTGCAGATGGTGGTTTGGGAAAAGACGTTACCGTACAACGTGCCCAGGGCCAAACCCACGTCCGCCTGCGTGAAGCCCAGCTTGATTCTGCGCTGTTTGAACTGCTTGGCAAAATGCTCCAGCTCGTCCGAGGTCGGCGTCTCCTCGTCTGAGTGGTCGTGGCAGTGGTGCCCGCCGAGGTCGCTGTGCTCGGGGCTGAGTGTGTCCCTGAGGCCCGGGTGCATGCCTTGGCCCTGCGGGTTGGCTGGAGGTGTGAGGCCACCGTGGTCCAGCATGCCGTTGACAGAGAAGCCGGTCTGGGAGTAGATGTTGATCTGCTGCCCGCTGGTGATGGAGGAGTTGTGGGACACGGCAGTGCCCCAAGCGCCCGGGTGGTTGCCATGGTTGTTGTGATGAGGGGAGTGATGCGCTACGTGCGGGGAGCGGTGATGGATGATGCCGAGCTGGAGGTCCTCCCGGCCTGGTTTCACGTCCTGCTGCTCCATGGACGCCGACCAGGGGCTGCCCTCCGACAGACTGCTCGCCCACTGGTGTCCGAGAGCGTGTCCGTTGCTCTGGACGCTCTGCAGGTAGTCACTTTGGAGAAGTTTCTGGTGTCCTCTGTAGGGGCTCGCAGGCTGCATGGCCTGGCTGTCCGGGTGGATCATGGGACTGGAGCTGAGCAGGGTGTAGGGGCTGGAGGCAGCTGTGGCCATGCTGGCTGCTGAACCCCACTAGAGCTACTGAAGGGAGGGAGCAGCTCAGCCTCTGACATCTCCCTCTCTCTGGAGTCTCGGCTTCAGCTCGGCAGTGATTGACAGCCTCCGCGACCACTCACAGCACGGCGGGGCGGCAGTGACGACGCGCGCCGACCAATAACCGCGCGCACACCCGAACCTCCGCCTCTGCTCGCGCGGCCGCGGGCAGGAAAGAGTTACAGACAGTCGAACCGGAAGTGAGTCGGAGTGCTGGTCCAGTGGGTCTGGCTGTGGAATGATGTGCGCGTGGAGCGCAGTTCCTGTTTATTAATTAAAGTTTCCAACTGATTTACGCACGAGTTTATTGCTGCTCCTGTCACCCTTGAGCGCGTGCGAAGGAGGAGATTAAAGCGCAATGGCATTTGTTAGACGTGCCAGCACTTAATTTCGAGGGATACAATCAAACCAGCAGCGGTTCTCACTGCTAATTATTAACTTTTACTGAATATTTCCTAAGGTGTTTATAGAATGACACGTCTCAGGATGGACACCCACGAGTATTTTACGCACGAGCAACTCATATAAATATTCAGTCGCTCTGAACAGACAAAAATAATACAAGTCATGGGTTTCTGTCATATTTACTCTGTCAAATAAACCTTTTTATAAGTTCAATATTTCCACGACAGTATAAACTTTCATGTTGGTGGCCAGGAAATTATATTTATTCGTCAAAACCATTGTTACATTTGTTTAAAAAAAAAAGTAAACGCGGCCTCGCTTATTGTGCCAGTGTTTAAGAATCTCATCAGGTTCCTCTCAGAATTGAAAAAGCTCTATCTGCATATCTAAAAGCTAACTTCGCCGCGTAATTATATTTGCCATTAGAAGAGCGCGTCCCGGACTCCTTATTGGTTTGAAATTCCATTAAATATATTGCTCCAGCTCCCAGGTTAAGCTTGATTTAAATTTGCATACATTTTCATACATTTAGGAGAAATAAAAGAAGGCTGCAGCCACCAGAAAGTCATTAAAGAGCGCTGAGCCAAGGAGCTGCTGGTGGAGACACGACCAGAAGACGGAGAAGACGAGGCCGGAGCAGGTGAGCTGACCGCGGGGCTGGGTGGGTTTGGACGCCCCGGGGGCCTCTGGGGGTGGACGTGGTGTCCGGCCTCGGGTTCCGGGGTTGAGAGGACCTCTTCATGTTGCTGTCAGGAGTGTCGCCCGTGGGCCTGTAGCTGCCTGGGCAATAATTGATCGGATGTATAGGTTGGTTGTTTTGGTGTAATTCCCGCGTGGTGCCACGCGTAAATTCTTCATGTATGAAAATGCTTTGAAAGGCGCATCGTATTCGAGGTGGATGACAGTGCTGTGCCAGTGGCCCAGTTTGCCGAACTGGATTATTGATTTCGTATGAGTCTCCATGGTGTCAAAAGCAACATAGTATGTACAAATGAATTAAAATCACACAAAAGTGGCAACGGTTTTAAAATAACCGCATCAAATTTGATTCCACGCCAGATAAGTTAATGTTTTTAACATAAATTCACCATTTATGTTAAAAACATATAAATTCGTAAAACTGTAAAGCAGATATTTGCAACATTTAAAACCATAAAAATTGCAGTCGAGTTTAAAACGCAAGTCTATTTTTTTGCTGAAATAAAGTCCGGATTTTGAGGAGGGGGTGCGTAAAGCAGACATAGAGAGGGTTTTTTTTTTTTTTTTTTGGAGAGGGGGGTTGTATTGCTCTCGATAGTCTAAGTTTCTAAGTGTAACAGATGCTTCTCTAGAAACGCTCCTTGTGCCGATTCCTTTATTCGCATCAACATTTTTGTGCCGTCGAGCGCGTTTCCATAGCGAGGCGAATAAAAGGCAAATCCCCGCTCCGCGCCTCCAATAAAGAGCCCATTCACAGATAACCCGAGCACAGCCCTGCTACACTTACACAGGCTGCTGCTCCTCCACCAAGGTGCACTTCACTGCGAAATCACACAAACACGCCGATGATTCCACTCATTTCCACACTTTACGCGCGGTGTTTTACGGCGCGTCTGCGTTTATTTATCGACTTGTGGTAATTAGGAAGCGGGATTTTCATGGCTTATTTGCACAAGCGGTGGAGTAAACACACATTTGTAAAACCGTGGCGACGACATAACATCCTGCCTTGGAACATCACCTTAAAAATTCACATGCGTTTGGATGAAAAAAAAAAAAAAACGCATCCGGATCATTTTTTTTATATTTGAAACGACTTTTAATGACGTCATGTGTCCAGAAATTCTTGAAAAACAAATAATGAAGCGAAGGCAAACGCTTATAATAATGATAATAATAATAATAATAATAATAATAATAATAATAATAGTCAAAATCAGCTTTAAAATCCAATAACCTCATCATTTTACTCACTTTTATTTATTTCTACGCAATTACCTTAAAATGTCAAACTTGTGCTTAAACACATTTGTCTCCTTTCCTCAGCGTTATTTCATTTTCCTTATTATTTGTCCATGATGGCTGAATTTTGTGGCGTGTGCATTAATCAGCTTCAGTCTGGTCCTCAGACAGCTCGGGGCCTCAGGGTGGGACCTGTCACTGGGTGTCATGACCTTTCTGAAGCCCAAATCTCTGCTGCGACCTCGGCTGCGCCAAAACGTGCAGCCGAAGTCAAGATTTTCTAAAGGCTTCTAGTGAAATTCATCCCTGGTCTAAACATTAATCTGTACATGTCGTTTATTTGTCATCTACTGAGAAATGAGTGGATTTAAAGCTTGGCTTGGAACAGATTCCATGGAAATGAGTCTTTTAGAATGAACAATTGTTGGACAAGGTTTTAGGTTTGAGTCATACTCTGTAGCCCAACTAAAAAAGAAATCACAAGGCAGTGTTTTTATTATTATTTTTTTAGTTTAAATGTAAAATAGATTAAGAATGATCACTGAACTGATTCTGTTAATTTGGAATAAAATGTAAATGGAAAAAAACAATAATTAGCAACAGAACTGCGGAAAGTAAACAAAAATACACAAAAATGTAATTATTTATGTAAAACATCGTGAAGACAATTAAAAATAAGCACAAAATCAACAAAATGAACAAAAATAGAAAAAAACAACCTGAGAAAATGAACCAAACGCATAAAATAATCCATGAAATAAACCAAAATGATGAAAAATCTAATAAATCATACATATTTAACAAAAAAGCAAAATACTAAGGAAATAATCCACAGAATGAACTGAATGATCCAAAAAGGAAGAAAATCATCTTGACGATGAACAAAAATGAACAAAACAGAAGTAATTAAAACTGAATGAAATTTAATAAATAGGCCAAAATATCCACAAAATGAATACAAATGAACGTTAAATAAGCAACATAATAAACACATTCAGCAAAATGGAATTAAGTAAAGAAAAATTATGGAAAAATGAATGAAAATAAACAAATAATCAACAAATTTAACAGAAATGATCAAAATTTTGATCAAAATGTAAATATGAACAAAAGTAAAAAAATAATCAAAAATTTTTGTAAAAACTGAACAAAATAATCAAAATAATCAGTGAACAACCATGAGAAAAAAATCACATATTTAACAAAAATGTTGGGAAAAAATGAAGAAAATTAACAAAAATCATTACAATGATGAACAGAATAGCAAAAAACGAACAAAAAATGAAATTATCAAGAAAATGAACAAAACAATAAAGAGATTTAACGAAAATAATTGACGTGATGAACAAAATTTTTGAAAAAGGAAGGGAAATAAATAGAATGATCATGAAAATGATCATAAACTGAGCGCATTCAACAAAAGTGATGGAAATGATGGAAAACGTGTTAAAATAAATAAATAAATGAACAATCAAAAAAATGAAGCAAATAATAAACAAACATGACAAAAATGGTGGAATTGATAAACAAAATAACTTAACAACAATGATTGAAAGGATGGAAAAATCTTTTACAAGGAACCAAAATTAATAAAATAATAAATTGAACAATAAAAAAAATCTACCTGAACAAAAATGACCAAAAATAATGAAAAAATACAGTGAAATGTGAATGAAAATATATAAAATCACCAAGAAAATGAAAAAAAATAATCAAGAAATTTAACAAAAGTGATCAAAGTGATGAACAAAATAGTGAACGAAAGAGAAGAAAATAATTAAGGCAAATGTTACAATTATAAAAAAATTAACAAAAGTGATTGAAATGATGAACAACATGGCAAGAAATAAGCAAAATGTACACCGAATGAACAAAATTGCCAAAAAAATGAACAAAATAAAAAAAATAACAATTGTAATTGGAGCGACAAGCAGAATAGAGACAAATGAACAAAAATGAATAGTTTAATCAAGAAAATGTACAAATAATAAAACAAATTAAGATGAATGAATAAGCAACGTGGGACCCAAGACAAACGGCTCCTTAAAGTCATGACCCGGGTTTTATGTTACGATGGAGATTTGCAACAGCCTTAAGACTCATTGTGTCTCCTTATGTGTCTCCTTGTGTGTCTCCCTGTGTCTCCCTATGTGTCACCTTATGTGTCTCCTTGTGTCTCCTTATGTGTCTCCTTGTGTCTCCCAGCATCTCCCAGCATCTCCCTGTGTCTTTTTGTGTCCCCTTGTGTCTCCTTATGTGTCTCCTTATGTGTCTCCCTGTGTCTCCCTATGTGTCACCTTATGTGTCTCCTTGTGTCTCCCTGTGTCTCCTCATGTGTCTCCTTGTGTCTCTTTGCATCTCCTTGTGTCTCCCAGTGTCTCCTTATGTGTCTCCTTGTGTCTACTTGTGTCTCCTTATGTGTCCTTGTGTGTCTCCTTATGTGTCTCCTTGTGTCTCCTTGCATCTCCTTGTGTCTCCCTGTGTCTCCTTGTGTCTCCCAGTGTCTCCTTATGTGTCTCCTTGGGTCTACTTGTGTCTCCTTATGTCTCCTTGTGTCTCCCTGTGTCTCCTTGTGTCTCCCTGTCACCTCTGGGTGTAAACTCAGTTGTCCTCTGATCCCTGACATCCACACACACACACACACACACACACCCCCCCACACACACACACACACACACACACACACAC